>CM035230.1:63703494-63899365 GCA_020226215.1 Sindora glabra | reverse complement strand
ATTTTGTAAGCAGTTACATGACCACCTGCATGGTCATTCCATCTTCTGAAATCCATAAGTAATCAGGAACCCTAGCCAGTTGCTTCTTGAAAGCATCTCCAATGGGATCTTCCACCCAGCAAGCAAGCATACACAAAACCTGCAATATTTACATTGAAAAAAAATGACGCTTGAAGTTTTTGGCCGTTCCGTCCTGATTAAGCACTTAGCCACAATTGACTATAATTCTACGTTGCAGCTGCAATTATGCTGCGATTAATGTAATTATGTACAAATGCTGAAAACGCCGCAATCGTACGTACTATTGCATCCGCAAAAGCCATTGCAACATCCAGTGCTTTGTCTCTTATGAAGGAAAAAGGCCAATGATTGAGTAAGGGCTCTGCCAAGTGGTAAAAGCTTGCCCATACGATGTCTTGAATTAAAGGATGTGGATAGTATAGATCCTCCTAAAATTGCAATTTTGATTAGAAGAGCTCGCCAAATTGAAAAATTAATCAAGATTGAACTGACCTTTGTCACTGTATTTCGTGCTTTGTTCTAATTTATTTGATGATAAGGCTCATTGTAGAGCTCTTCTCTTAATGATCTGATCAAAGAAGTTATAGAACCTACAAACTTCTTTCCATACAAATATGACATGGGCATGTAAACCTAGTGAGTATAGCACAACATTTTTCCTGCAAATGTTTGAGCTCTATTAGAGAAAGGATAACAGAGGCAAGTTTTGTTTTTTATTCACGTCATCTAGGAAAAACCTAGATGAATAGGGGTGAATTTAGGGAGAAGCCAAAACTTCGGTGGAAGAGGATAAAAAATATTGATTTAGACTTGACTCAATACTTTTGTTGCAATAGGAAATATCTTTTGTAAGAATATAATTATAAATTTGTAAGATGATAAAAAATATCTTATATGACCAATACAAGTAAATGCAGAGAGTTAGGTTTTTTCCTTCATCATTATAATTCTAAATATCATTTTTTATAACAAAGTATATATAGAAATTGTCTTGCACTTTAAAAAAACAAAAATTACCGTGGCCCGAAACTTTCCCCAGATAGCTACCAAACCACCGTGGTCGAGAATCCATTTTCTTGCTTTAGCCATTGCCATGCCCTGACCATCTTCAAGTCCTTCTCCAAGTAACCTCAAGGCGATGTAGCTCAAAGCTGAGCCAAACATTGTGCTGAGGCCCTCTATGTGGAATCCCCAACCTCCATCTTCATTCTATGCATAAACAATCAGGCATATCAAAGGAACTTCCTTTATGCATGTATCCCAAAAGTACAAGACTAAAACCATACCTGATGATTATGCAAATACCGAATGATTTCTCTCTGGTGTTCTGGTCCTAACACAGCATTAAGGGATCCAGTAATGCGGAGTGCTATTACCTATACTAGGCAAGTAATATTAAGATTAGATAGATAAATAAATTATTAGGCTAGCTGGGTTGTGTTGAACAAGCTCTTACCAAGGGTTGTACGAAAAATAATGGCCCAGAAGATTCAGCAGGCCAATGGCCATCGTGGCCCTGAATGGAGGAATAAAAACTTAAGGCTCTTCTCATCGTGGTAATTAAAGCGTCCGTTGTTATTCCCTCCATCTCTCTCACTTTCACTGCCGGTGGAAGAGGCCCACATGGATTCTCTCTCGTTAGCTGTATGTTTGGTCCAATTCAATCGGTGTCCAATATCAATTAATCATCAATAATTATTCAACAAACGGGAAATTTTTATATATTCCAATAAATAAGGAAGTCTCTTGAAAAATTGTAATGATTGTATATATACTATCTCAACTTGAGATAGTGTGAAAGAATATCGCAAATACTTTATTGAGATTCGGATCAAATCTGCACTCTCATAAATTTAAAAAATAAACCTATCTAACTGTCTATTTTATTACTTAAAGTCCATGTAATATGTGCCACATGTCATAATTTCTGCTTCTATTTACCTACCCGAAATTTGGGCATTAATTTACATTTTTATTCTTTTTTATAATATTCTAAAATTTTAATTTAATTTAATTTTTATATTACTTTAATTATTATAATTTCTACTATTTATCATGCATACATTAATATCTTTGAGTAATATATAATTTTAATATAATTTTATATAAAAATTTAAAATACATTGAATGTTTAATTTAATTAAATACATGTTTTATTTTTAATTCATATTATTTAGCAACTCACACACTATTTTCTTATTTTTATTTATTTTATTACATATTTTTATGCGAATTCTTATTCTTTATAAGTAAAATGCTAATGTCACTAATAAATATAAATATAACATGATATATTTTTCTTTCACAATAAAATATTCCAAATAAATTAAAATTTTAATTTAATTATAATACACAACTACAAGTTTTAATTTTAACTCATATTAGTTAACAATTCGTACGCTCTTTTTCTTAATTGTATTTACTTTATTGTATTTTATCATCTTTTTCTTATTTTTATGTGATTTCTTGTCATTTACAACTAAAATGCTAATATCATTAATAATTATAAATATAATATGATATATTTTTCTTATATTACAAAAATATTCAAGATAAAATAAAGATTTAATTTAATTGAATTAACTAAATTATTTAACTATATGTTATATTTTAAATTCATATTATTTAACAACTCATACACTATATTACTTTTTTCATTGCATATTTTTTATTTGAATTCTTATCGTTTATAGGTGAAAATATGAAATGTTAATGTTACTAACATAACAATTTTCACACTAATTTCTTAATTTTTTTCCTTATTGCATAATTTTTTCTTTTTTATGTGATTTTCTATTATTTACAATTAAAATACTAAGGTCATTAACTAATCTAAATATAACATGATATAGCATTATTTTATTAAATAATAATACTAATTAGTATTAAAAAAAGAAGAATAGCTTGTGAGTTATAAACTAATATGAGTTAAAAGGATAATATATAATCAAATAATTCAGTTCAATAAAATAGATAATATATATAATATTTTATAACAAAATAAAATATATAATTATTAGCATAAATAATAACTAACTACTGCTATAAATATAGAAGTAAATAATAACCGTTATATTATAAAATAATAACAAGAATGAGTGCCGGAAAGAAAATAAATAATAAGTAGTTATAAAATAATATAAAAATAAAAAATATTACATATTAAAATAATTCAATAGTAATAAATTAATAACATGTTTATAATATTTTGTAATAAAATAAAATATATAATTATTATTGCTAATATAATAAGAAATAATAATTATTTTGTTAATTAATAATAGAAATAAGTATGACAAAGAAGAGGAATAATATGTGAGTTATAAAATAATATAAAAGTTAAAAACATAATATATATAGCTAAATATTTCAATAAAATAAAATTAATAACTTATTTATAACATTCTATAATAAAATAAAACATTCAATTATTGGCATAAATAAATAATTAGAATAAATAAAATAATAAATAATAATTATTCTTTTATTAAATAATATCATGAATGAGTACGGAAAAAAGTTCAAGGGTTATAAAATATTATAAAAATTAAAAATATAATATATGATTAATTAATTTAATAAAATTAAATTAATAAATTATTTATAATTTTGAATAATAAAATATATAATTATTGGTGTAAATAATAACTATCATTTTTTAAAAAAAGAATGAGCACGAGAAAGGAGAGAGATAATATCTGAGTTATAATATAATATAAGAGTTAAAAATATAATATATAATCATATAATTTAATTAAATTATTTATTATATTTTATAGCAATATAAAATATGTTATTTTTAGCATAAATAATAATTATTACCACAAATACAAAAATAAATAATAATTATTTTATTAAATAATAATAAAAATGAGCATGGAAAAGAAAAATAATAATACATGAATTAGAAAATAATATAACAATTAAAAATATATAGTTAAATAATAAAATTGAACTAAATTAATAATATATTTATAATTTTTTAATAAAAATAAAACATGTAGTGACTTAACAAATAATAAATATCAGCATATATAGAGTAGCAAATAATGATAATTATTTTGCTAAATAATAATATCAATGTGCATGGGAAAGAAGAGAAATAGTACATGAGTTATAAAATAATATAACTATTAAAAATATAACATGTAGTTAAGTAATTTAATTAAATTAAATCAATAATTGATTTAAAATATTTTGTAATAAAATAAAATACTTAATTATTTGCATAAATATAACAACAAGTCAACAACTAATAATTATTATTTTGTTAAATAATAACTGGAATGAGCTCAGGAACAAAGAGGAATAATATGTAAGTTATAATATAATACAAAGTTAAAAATATAATATATAATTAAATAATTTAATTGAAATAAATTGATAACTTATTTATAATACTTTATAATAAAATAAAATATATTGTTATTAGTATAAATACAACAGTAAATAATAACTATTATTTGAGCATGAGAAAGAAGGGAAATAGTATGTGAGTTAAAAAATAATATAAATATTAAAAATATAGTGTATAAAATATTGATATAAAATGCATTTTTTTTATATTACCCAATATTATTGGTATTTGAATTGCAAATAAAATATATCATGTTATATTTCTTTTAATTTGTAATATTAACATTTTAACCATAAACAATAAACACAATATTTAAGTTGCAACCTCTTAATGAAATCTTATTTAATGTATATTTAACTTAATTTAAAATATAGTACTTCAAAATTTATATAAAAATATTTATAAAATTTAAATAAACTTGTGAGTTCAAACCTGCATTCTCATAAGAAGGTCAGCGCTCTGCTTAATACGAAATCGATTCCTCTTGAAATCATCCTGAAACCTTTGAACCTCAGCGCGTTCTTCTGGTGTTCCAGCGCTTGGATCAAACTCCCAATGCTGACGTCCCACAAAATTGTTTCCCGAAATGAGACCCTCTCCTCCTTCCGCTATCTTCAACTTCCACATTGTGTTTCTGCCTAGCCGATGCATATACCCGAAGAAAAATAGGTATTATTATTTTAGGGGTGATGTTATCGAAAGAGTTCAAACTCTTTGATTGTTCATTTTTTTTAAATTTTAAAATAAAGAAATTAAAATTAAAATAGAAATTTTAATACATTAAATATAATTTAATTTTTTTAGAAAGCTAAAGTCCTCGGAGCACCACCCTTATCTTAGTTTATCCATAAACTAAGTAAAGCAAAGAGCACAGTGAAGACAAACAGCAATAATAAAGGTGTTAGAAGCATACAGTGAAGAGAGGACTTAAGACCCGGGGGGGGGGGGGGAGGGAGGGAGAGTAATGTGGTGGGCGTGGGGTGTCTGAAGAGTGGACTATTTATAGGGAAATTACTCAAATTAGGGGACGCGTACATTAAAGAAAAAATGACCTGCCAGCCAATCGTCTCAGTGTTATCTCGAACAAGAAACTGAAATGATACTTAGCTGTCGTTTTCGACTTTTCTTTGCCTTTCTGGAAACTAAAACGTTCTGGAGAAGATTTTGGTACATGATAGGTAAGCTTATATATTGATATATTTTTAGATTTAATTATATATTAAATTTTTTCTCTTTTTAAATTAAATTTAATATATTTTATAATAATATATTAATAATTAAATTTAATAATATATTAGTATATTATTAATGCAATAATATATTATAAAATTTTCCTTATATTAATCCTATCTTACGAATACAGTGTTAAGTTGAGACATGATTTTTTACCCTTATTTTACGGAAAATCAAATTACTAGTATTAGTATTAGTAGAACAGTGGACTACCGACAGATTTCTCCCAAAAGACATCAATTCAGCCATTACTCTGTCTATTTTTTCAATTTTATGCCAACTTCCTTGCCATGTCATTAGCTGTTAGGCATATTAAATTTCTAGGAAGTGATAATTAATGATTTTCTGCAAATAATTTCCTATCAGTTTAGTGTTAACCTAGGAAACTTGTCATTAATTGTTCAAGTTTCCAGAAGGAACTATGATGCCATTTTTTAAACGCAATTTCACAAAACGTATAACACACGAGCAAACATCAGCGGCAATGAATTGTATGGAAACTCTTCAAGCTATCATAATCGCACTCTGTAGTATCACAATTCTTTGGGGTAAAAAATTTTAAAAAAAAAATCCTTTCCTCACTATGTTTGTGAGGAAAAGGGGTCTTTAGCATTCTTGAAAAAGAAGTCTTGTTGATTCTGCTTTCAGATGATGTAGAGATCTCAGATGCATGCTGATTCCCAGTTGCCATCCTTAACAGTCTCAAATGCCAAAACTACTGAATCATGGAAAAAGAAAATTGAAACTTTAGTATGATAGCTTCTAGAACCTTATAAGGGAAGTCATATCATTCTTTACATACTATAATCTACATCAAAAAAGGTGAAAATTTTATATTTTCTTGTTTATGAAATAAAGATTTACAAAAAAAGAGCAAAAAAACCATGTCAAATCTTATTATTGGATAGCTTGTTGATTATCTCTCTTCTTTTTGTTTATATTCTATTGCATATTTTTCATTTTTATGTTTATTATTATTGTTTGTAAGATGCTAATATTACAAAATAATATGATTTAAATATTTTATAAAAATATTTTAAATAACTATTAAATTTAATATAAAAGTTTTAGTTAAAATAATTAATTACATATCCTATTACTTAATAAAATATTTAAAAATTAAAGTGAAACTTATTTATTAAAAGTTTATTAATATTATCTTGATATTATTTTTTAAATGCTATAGTTTAAATCATATAAAGATTAATTGAAATTCATTTATTGTTTTAGTTTTTTTTTTTCATATTCACTTATGTCATTTATAGCCCATATGCTGTGATTTAAGTTTAATTTACTAATAGTGTAAATTAGCTTGATATTATAATTTCTTAATGTATTGTTATATTAATAAAAACTATTAAAACTCCTTTATTATTGTTGAAAAATTTTAATTACTATTACTTTTTTAATAAAGTATCTTTCTCTTATTTATTGATAGTGTAAAATATCTTACATTGCTAATAAATAAATTTTAAACTCCACACAATAATATCACTAAATAATATGGATAAAGCCATGGCATATTTTATTTTTATTATAAAAATATTTTAAATAAGTTAAAAATTTGAAGTAATTAATTTACTTAATTATATATTATATTTTTTACTCTTATATTACTTAATATTAGAGTCACAACATTGTCTTTTTATTTTTTGATTGCATACTTTTCTTTTCTTTTCTAATACTGCTCATATTATTTGTAACCCTTGCGCTATTATTCTTAAGAAGTGTGAATACAGTATGATATATTTTATACTTTTATTTTTATTTTAAATAAATTAAAATTTTAATTTAATTAAATTACATAATTACTTATTTTATTTTTAACTCTTACATGATTTTTCAACTCACATATCATTTTTTTCTTCTTTTTATCTATTACATTACATATCTTTCATTTTTTTTTGTCTTCATATTCATTTTTATTTTCTACAACTCTCAGACACTAAATCACTAAATTATATATATATATATATATATATATATATATATATATATATATATATATATATATATATATACATAATATGATATATTTAATTTTATTATAGAAATATTTTAAACAAATTAAAATTGTAATTTAAAAAGTACTAATTGAATGATATACTTAAATGTTTTACTTTTTAATAAAAATGTTTATAAATTAAAATTAAATTTATTTATTTAAATTTTATCAAAATTTAAGTATTATATTTTAAATTAAATACAATTTTTAAAAATTCACATATTATTTTTTATCTATTTTGTTACATTTTTTTTATATTTTCCTGCTTTATATGACTCATTACAATTTAAACATCAATATTAATGAATAATATGAATGCAATATAAATTTTCTATTATAAAAATATATTTAAATCATTTAAGAATTAATTTAATCAAATTACTTAAATATATATTATATTTTTAACTCTTATATTATATATCCAAAAATTTATTACTTATAAAATTGAATATGAAATTGCAAAATGAATATAATAATTAAATTTTAAAATTTTTTAAAATTTTTATTTTATATATATTATTCTTATTCTTACGTTAAAAGAATTCCATACATCATATAAACCAAAAAGCTAGCGCTTATCTATCTATCTTTACATTTTTAATTTCTTTCAAATTCTTTACAAATGTCACCTTATAATTTTACTTTTTCCCGCGTAAATGTTTTTCATATCTAACATCTTTCTGTCCAGTTTTTTTTTCCTAATTATTTTCACTCTCTCCCAATTTTTTTAACTCCTAAACCCTAAACTTCTCGTCTTATTTCTTTTTACCATTTTCTCTCCCTTACATATTTTTTTTGTCAATCTTTATTATTTATAACTCAAATTAATATTATTCTATAATACAAATGTAACATAATATATTTTTATCATAAAATATTTAATTAAGTTAAAAAGATAATTGAAATCAATACTTAACCACATTGTTTATTTTTAACTAATATTATTTTACTACTTATTGTTTTTATTTACTTTATTAAATATATTTTCATATTTATTTCTATTGTTTATGATTGAAACACTAATATTATTAAATAGTGCATATGTAACACGGACTACTCTACTTTTATTATTAATATATTTTAAATAACCTAAAATTGTAATACAAAATATATTATTTGAATTAAGTAATTATATATTCTAATTTTTCTAAAAAATTATACACACACACATATATAAATCCTATTTTTAATAAAATATTTAAAATTAAAATTAAATTTCTCTATCTATTTATTTACTTAATCGTTGTAATTCCTTCCCCACTGGGCATGCTATATTTCATGTTTCCGCCTAACTCATTCCTCTTTAACTCGAATTCTTAGTTTTATAATTTCTTTACTTACTCATTTTCTTTAGGCTCTGTAATAGCTTTTACAGAAAGCTCTTTTATTTTTTTCTCATTTTTTCTTTTTTCTATTTTTTATTTATTTTATTGCATATTATTTATTATTTTTAATTTTTTGTTATTTATAACTTAGATATTAATATTATTAAGTAGTATAAATATAATAGGATATAATGTAATATTCACAATTATCAAATAAGTTATCCTTTAGATTTTCTCGTAAATATTCATGTATTAAAAATATTTTATAAACAATGTGCCTTCAAGTGATTCACACACACACACATACTGTGTGTATATATATAATTAGAAAATTTTAACTCATCTAGCATTTTTTTCATTCTTTTAAAATTTAGAAGTGTTCTTTATTTTAACTACAAGTATTCATTAATATTGGAACTAATTCATAAATTGTTATGTATTTGTATAGTTAAATCCCTAAATTAAAATATTAAGATATACACACTTATTGTTGAAAAGTCTTATTTTAAAACCAAGAGATACAATAATTTATGGTCATGAAATGTGTTGATTTATGATCGAAAAGGCATGTTGATTAACAATGAATGGACATGATGGTTTATAATCAAGAGGTTTCATGGTTAATGTTCAAGAGACACATGGTTCATGTTTAATAAATATAATGATTTGCGTACAAAAGACATGATAATAAAAAAATATGTTAGTTAAAGATCAAGATATGCATTGATTCATAATTAGGAGACATTTTGATTCATGGTGCTAATGATAAAAAGTCATGTCAAAAGATATGATGGTTAGCGATTAAGAATCATGTTAGTTTATGACCAAGAATCATATTGATTTATAATCAAGAATCATGTTAATTTATGATAAATAGACATATTGATTCACAATCAAAAGGCATGATGGTTTATGTTTGAGAGACATGTTAATTCAAGTATTGTCTACAAATATGATTAAAATAGTGATATAAAAAATATATAGAATAGAAAAAATAAGTATTTGAGTCAATTAATAATTACAAATAATTGTGAGTGAATGGAAAAGGATAAAGGAATTTATCTTTCATCTAAAATGAAAAGAATAAATGAATTTTTATTTTTTCATCATTTTGTTACTTCTTTGAATCATTCAAAAGAGTTTTTGAGGAGAGATTGTTAGATTGCTAGGTGTTCGATTTCTACAATGCTTAGATAAATTATATTCGTCACAAACCTTGTAGAAAATGGTGGGGATAAGGTCACTTAAAGGACAATATTTTTTGTAACACATTTTAAGCACACCATATTTTCTAACTTATTTTTTATTTTGTTTCGTGATATTTTTTGATAAAGATTTTAATATCATAAATGAATCATATTTGACAATAAGGATATGAGAAAAAAACAATGGATGATTGTTTGGTACTCAAATCACAATTAGAATGAGGAATGAAAAATATTGAAGAAAATAATGTTTGATTTCATTGCATAATTTTCATAATGTAGTATCAATGCTGGATTGAAAATGTAGAAGATAAATGAGTATTGAATCTTTTAAAGTTCATAGTCATTATAAAGATAAGTGACTATTACTTATTTATTCATGATAATTGAATTTAATTTTCTATATGCATATGCAAAAAGATGACTTGAATTTTATATGCATATTATTTAATATCTTACTAACAATGATCTTGCACAAGATTTTATCTTCTCTCCATCATCTTCTCCTCACAAAGTGCATCCTGCCCCAACAATCATGGAAAATTTTCCCATTTTGAGTTTTGTCTCTGCCACATTTTTTTACACCCATTATGAGATAGAGATATAAAATAGTTCCGATGAGTTTTTTTACTCTACCAAACATAAAAATACAATTTTTCTAGACCTGTCCAGATTCATATTGTAACATTTTAAGAGTTTAAGATCTTTTACCGTATTACTCTCTTTCCAAACTCTAGCAATGGCATTGAAAGCCAAAATTAGAAAAATGAGTGACTCCGCGTAAGATTCATAGGAATTCTTATATACTTCTCCCATGATTCGCTTCCATCTAAGTAAAACAAGAATAATCGATGTGAAAACAGCAACTAAAAGTATCTTCACTAGCATGTGGTCACTCGTCATAGGATAAGAATTGCATCCCCAAAGAAACACATACATATTACATAGGATAAGAATTACAAATCTAAATGCAGAATTAAAAAAAAAAATTCAGTTGATAATGTCAAACGGCCATCTCAACTAAAGACATTTTCTAATGAGTCATTTTATCAAACACAAAAAATGCAATGGGGTATATTTGCAAAAAAAAAAGGATCATAAAGTGAAAATAAGTTGATCACCATTTCTAGGTCTTAAACAAGTTACAGTTTTACATAATTAAAAAAAAAATGGGGTATGAACATACCTTTAGAATTTATGAAAAGAGGGAGAAATGAAGGGTCTTTGTTTGACAAAATGAAAGTATTAAAACTGAGGTTGGTGTCCTGGAGAGAAAATCATTGGTGACCATGGCCATAGGCGGTGCAATGAGAGGAATAGCAAGCAGTGATGTGGTGGCGGAAGTAGAAGAAGGAGTGGTGCGCTCAGCACTCCATTAAGAGAATATTGGAGATTTAAATCCTCCCTACCTGAGGAAGAATTTTAAATTCTTTTATTAATTTACATAATCAAAATTTTCAGATAGATCCTTAAAATATTGGAATTCCCCTATTACGAATCAAATTTAAAATTGATTTCCAAAAAATTCTATTCAAATTTAAATTTACTGGAATCGAGTTCTAGCTTCTCAATCACAAATATCATCATTTTGGGTTCCATCATCTCCAACATAAAAATGCCAAGTTCTGGGAATTGTCGAGCTTCTGCGCACTCGGTAGGAATAAAGCATTAAGGATTGACGCTAAATCCTTCAAAGAACATGCCCAATCAATTACTGTTCTTTATCACTATCTTAGTTTATATCATTGCACTGAACTTCTAAACATGCTACATTTTGAGCATTTCTCTCTGCTACATTTCTAAAGCCCTTTCCTTCGTGATACTATGTTGATTCTGATCCATCGAATTTGGTGTGTGTTATCGTAAACTATCTTTATCATTAATTGTTCTATTATTGTATATCTCAATATTAAAACTTACAATGTACAAGTTTTGACAATGGGTTGTTTTTGTAAAGGAAAATTTCTGAGGTTTGTCTTGTTTAGTGAACATCATTTGCATAAAACATTATATTGAAAAATACGTTTGACAATAATAGATAAGAGAAATTCTATACACATAATAGTACTTTTTTTTTTGAAAACTTCTATTTCTAACATTATTAAATAATTATTACTGGTATCTTTAAGACACTACTCGACAGTTATGATATAGTATGAATCTATCATTCGTCTTATTTTTAATATTTTTATTATTATCTATTTTAAATAAACTGTCATAATATAATATTATATTGTGATATAATATTATATAAAAATTTATTCTTAAAATAAAATTTCATTTGAATATCTTCGTATAAATCTTTGTAATTGAATGATTAAATAAAAACTCCTAAGTTGGAAGATTACAAAATAGTTAATAATGAGAATTTTGAGGACTTATTTAATTTTAAATTCTAAACTGATCACAAGAAAGATATATTATTTTTTTGGGTAAATAAAAGATATACTACGCTTTATTATATATATGATGTATTTTTTTAATTTAAGAATATATTTATCTTTTATTAGTTTAACACATGAAATTTAATCCCATAAATACATTTAACACTACATAGAAAAAGTAAAATTGTGACACAATTTTAGGATAGATTTGCGCAAGAAATATCATCAATTTTGTACAAAAAAAAATGAAAATTGGGATGGAATTTGAGTTAAAATCTCATTCACAATTTTAGGATAGATTGGTGCGGGTAATTTCATCAACTTAATATAAAAATGATAAAATTTGGAATGGAATTTCAGAGAGAGAGAGAGAGAGGCTATCTCGTTATCAATACAATATAAGGCCCTAACAAACTGAGGTTGACAAAATTGTGGGAAGATTCGTTTGGCTGTTAATCGTTAAACTTGAACGCCAATTAGCAACTAGGCCGTTTGAACATATGGTTATTTTTTTTTCTCTTTTATCTTTTCATATTAAATATTAATATTAAATTGAAATACTAAATACAAATTTTTACTGATTAATTAGTCATTAAATTAAGAGGTAATGCTATGTAAAATTTCACCTTTTAAGAAGTTAAGTATTTCACCATTAAATTACCTTTTTTCAAATTTCAAAATAAGTAAATTAAAATAAAAATACAAATTTCAATGTGTTAAATACAATCCAATAATAAAAATACTAAATCTCTTAAGAGTTGTAATTCTGCATAACATTATTCTAAATTAAATTATTTTAAGTAATCAAAATTTCAGCACAAACATAATTATTAACAAGCATGAAAAGGCTATTAATTAAAATTAATGGGAGTTATGGACAATTATGGATAATAATCATGTCATTTAAAACTTAATTAATGCGTCATTCTATTTCATAAAACTATACATGCTCACTGAACGTTTTTTACATTTCTTATGTCTCATTATTAAAAATATCTATTTTATGAAAAATATAATTTTTTTATATCAAATTAAGTATTTAATTTTTAAAATTTTTTATTAAAGTTTAAAAGGGATGAACGGAAATTCTGTGTCAACAGCGTGTTATAGGATGCGATCTGATGTTGGGAGAGACATTCCATACCAAATTCAGTTTCTTATTCAAAATCTCTTATTCGTTCCTCATTTCCATGAGCTCGGCTGCTATTTTTCAGACATCTACTCCACCCTCTTCACCAAATTAGACCATTCTTCTTCAATTTCGTGTGTGGGTTTTACAGGATACTTTGATTTCTATCAAATATATATATAACTATTTTTAGCACTCTAACCCCAACTAATAAAAGAAGATTTCATTTTTCAGTTCTGTTTAGTTATATTTGTATCGTCCAGAAATTATTCAAAATTTTCAAGGATATTCCATTGGGCATAGGAAGCATGTTATGTCAAACAACGTTCACGATTTTATTGTCATTACTGTAACAAAGGGCTTAAGTATAAAAAAATTGTATAGTTATAAATAAGAGTATCTATTACTCCACTAAATGAAAATCATTTATTTAAAAAAAAAAAAGCTAGAATTCCTATGCCAAAGCAACTCCCAAGTGCGTGTATATAGTAAGCAGCAGAGGGCAATCTTGGGCTTTTAGCAAGTTCTTTTGTATCTTTATTTTTGTTTTTATTTTCGGGATGAAAAGTGAAAACTTCTAGACTAAAAACTTTATTATAATCCTAATCAAGTATTTAATTTGCATTAATTTAATTTTTGAAAATAAAATTTATATTAATTTGATCATTAATATAAATTATTTATCTTCTTGTGTAGTTGGTTGAATATTTAATTAACATTCATTGTACTTGTCAGTCTCAAATTCTAAGAACGAAAATCATATATTTCCTCCGTTCCTATTTATATATCGCTATTAATCAATTTTACACATATTAAGTAAATAGTTTAATTTATTTAATTTTTAATAAATTTTATAAAATTATCCTTTATACACAAAATTCAAGATAATTAAATATAGAAAGATAAATATAAAAAAATAAATGTAAGCTGGTTAATAATGTAGAATAATAAAATATTTATTAATGAAAAAGAAGGATATATTTGAAAAAAGAACATTTAATACTTTATTAAAATTCTAAAATGATAGATAAAAAAGAAAAAAAAACTTTTTCAAAATGCGAAATATAAAAAAGAATGGAGAGAGTATATCCAAACCGGGCTCAAGTGTATCGGTTTCAAGTCAATGTTTTCTCTCAGTTTAATATTCCTTTAATGCTTTATTCCGGTCAGAACCGTCTACCTCTCTTTTTATTAATTCATTTTACTTATTTTTGTACCTTTTCTCTTTTGCATTCTCTTTCTAACAACATCAAAGCTCAAAAGCTTCCCCTTTGGAATAATCTTTTGCAAAATATGCATATATTTTCACTTCTTCCTCCTCTAAGATAGTTTAGACTCCAGATAGTTAAATGGCTCCTATTCAATATTTCTTCCTTCATGTTTTCTCCCGATGCACATCTCTCGTGGTCGAATAGTTTTGCTTAGAGATGATAAAATGCTCTATGAGGTTGTCCCAATAAAATTTAAAGATGGTATGATTTTTTGCCTTCTAAAGTATGACATGAGTTAAATTTCATTCTAAATATAGTAGTGAGAATCAAGCAATAACGCTTTGCGTTACCTTGTGGAGTTTTGTTTTTATAAAATTATTATATTTTATAAAAATATTATATATATACATATATGTATATAATTATTTTGTCTATTTTAATAATTTAATTATTTAAAAATTAAAAATACATTAAGATTTCACTTAAGATTATAGATGTATAAAGTCACAAATATATATTATTATAAAATTATTATATTTTATAAAAATATTACATATACATACACATATGTGTATAATTATTTTTCCTATTTTAATAATTTAATTGTTTAAAAATTAAAAATACATTAAAATTTCACTTAAAAAGATGAATGTATAAAGTAATAATTTTTTTTGACTATATATCAACTTACTTTTTTAAGTTTTGAATTATTTAACTCAATTATATATAATTTTATATGTATATTATAAAATTTTATCTATTATATATGATTTGTAATATTTAAAAATAAAATTTCCTCTCTACTTTATATATTAGTGTTTAAGATTATTTATTAATGACAAATAAATTTGTAATCCTTAATTTTAAAATTTTTATTTATTATTATTTCCCACAAGTTTTCGTGGAGCTCCATTGTTTTGTGGAGCATGCATGGGATGGAAAAACTTTGTCTTTAAACATAGGGCATGAGGTTAAGGCAATATTTTAATTCCAACAATTGGGTATAGGATAAGAGAAAGCTGATCTGGTCTTACATCATCCTATTATCATTCTAGTTTTGCTAGATCCCAAGAGCCTGATCTACACTTGTCTTGCCCTATTGTCATTCTGGTTTTGCTAGAGACCAAGAGCTAATTGTTAATGGTATTTTGATTCCATTGAAGAAAAAGAAAGAGTACCAATAAACTTCAACTATTTAACCCACACCAAGCCAAGCGAGCCCAACTATTCCAAAAATCGCCAGAATATTTCTAATAATAAATATTTTGGTCAATTGCAATTGTTTATTTCATCATCTAAGCAGCATTTAGTCAGTTTAAATTTGTGTCTAAATCTCGGCAAAGCCAACCGATGCTCACTCTTTGAATTACATAGAGTGGGAAAATATGATTTTTTGTATTTGATTTAAATAATATGTTTTATATATTATTTGGTTTGAATATAGTATGATTTATGAATTTTTTTATTTGTCTTATATATTCCATCTATAATTTATTTAATTCAAAATCATTCTATTATATACAAGATTTTTTTAAAAGAATAAAAGATCAATTTTGTGAAAATTTTTAAAAATCTATTTTTTATTTTTTCATGGGTTTTTAAAATTTTATCTTTTATAAAAAAAATTTAGGACTAAAATCCAATAAAAAAATGATGTTGGAAACATTATTTGACCGAAGATTTCATCAAAAAATTATTTTCAATGATTTTTTAAAAATTTTTGACAAATTTTTCCATGAAAAATTGGGTGTTTTCTTATAGTGTTTGGAGTGGTCATTGCATCAATTTAATGTGAAAATTATATAATTGCTTTATGAATTGCTCGAAGAAGGATACATGAATCTTCCGAGTGGAGCACACTAGAAGGTCATAGTCAAAAGGTGCACAAATTAAATAAGTCATTTGCGTTGAAACAATACCCAAAAGCACGCTTTGCATGCAAGTTTACAAAGTCATTTGATAACTTTTGGAAGCCATCAAAACAATTTAGATCATGCTTTAAGTCTAATCAGAAGATTTGAAATATGAATATTAAGATGTCAACCAGAAGATTTGAAATTATGCATTAAGTCTAATGAGGTGCTTGCTTATAAAGAGAGAAATTGGAGAGGTTGATTACTTATATCGCACAAGGCTAGATCTTGCCTGAACATTGAGTGTTATTAGTCAAAATCTATCGATCTAAATGATAATCCGTGGCTTGTACGGTATATATATGACTCGTCGACTGCTTCTTCATTCTGCTTATTTTATTCATTTTCCCTTTTGCTTCTTCAGTCTTTATGCGTCTTTATACTTTCTCTATATAAATAAATAAATAATAATTATAATGATAATTTATTATATTATATTATGTTATATATTGTATATATTAGATATATTAAATTGAAACGTTAAATATAAATTTTTTAGTCATTAGTCATTGAATTAAGTTACTTCAAGCCATTAAAATTTTATTACAAGCATAAAAGGTTGAAATACAAAGCATTACGGGACTTAAAAGTCTCGAGTTTGATATTTAGATGCATTATTATTGTGAGAAATTTACTTTTTATTGCTCCCATTTTGAATAAATTTCATATTAAAAGGTATAAGGATAATATGGTGAAAACCAAAAAAGGGTATTAAAATTGAGAGTGATGGACAATTGTAGATATAATCATGTTATTTAAAACTAATTAATGCATCATCATTCTATTTCACAAAAATATACATGCTCATTGAACGTTTTTAATTTTCTTATGTCTCATTGCTAAAAATATTTATATTATTTTTATGAAAAATATAATTTTTTGCATCAATAAGTATTTAATTTTTTCAAGAATGGACGGAAATTCTGTGTCAGCAACGTATTATAAAAGGATGCGGTTTGATGCTGGGATGGACATTCCATACCAAATTCAATTTTATACTTAAAATTTCTCATATCTTCCTCATTTCCGATCCATGTCTACCCCTCTTCTTAAATTTCATGAGTGGTTTTTACGGATACTTCAAGATTTCAACCAAAAGTGGTTGAAGGTTAGATTTACTACTTTATTTTGCATGCTTTCTGAGAATTTAATTATTTGTTTGTCTTTTCCTAGAAACTATTTTCTTTTAGTTAAAATAAATTGTTTACTGGGTCGTGAGATAGGTGAAAAGATTACATCATCCATATATATTTTTCTTTAAATAAAAATTCTCTTGGGGCTCTGTTAGTTTAATACATACAATCTGAATGCTTCAAAAATACAATCTCGTATAAATTGGTTTAATACACGCAATCTAGATGCAGTAAATACAATTAAGAATATCATGATTTACTGTATGTTAGATTTCTTAGGGTTTTTGTTAATTCAAATAAGTTGTTTTACTGTATGTCATGATTTTCTCAGGCCTTTTGAGAATAGTTTATAAAATCTAAATACAGTAAATAAAATTAAGAATATCTCTCCTATAAATTGGTTTTGCTGTCAAAAAATGGTGGGGGTATTTGGATTTAAGCAGAGAAATAGATCGAAGTTTGCAAATTAACTCAACTATTATATATTTAATGCAAACGTTTAATTTGTATTCAAAATTCAAAATCAGATTTTATTTTTAATCGAAATAGCATCGCTGTTGTCTAGCCACTAATTTTTGTCTTTTAATTAATTGAATTGACTAGTCAAAGTTCTTATCTAGCTGTAATATTGGCTTTCCCTCGTTCACCATCTTACTATCCTCGGTTAAAATGACAAGAATAGAAAATTTCCTATAAATCGGATCATTATTGCTATTCATAATAAATTTTACATAAATTTCAGGCAAGGTAATTTTTTTATAAGAAAATCTTAAAAGATAGATGACATAACATGTTAATATTGTTGTCTTGAAGACACTGTTATAGGATTATTTAATAATTATATAAATATAATCTTTAAAAAAATTATGAATTATTATTTAAGAATCTCTCTTTAATGATTTTTAAAATTTTATACTAACTTAAATGGGAATTATATAAATTTTTAATCAAAACATTAAATATTCCTTAATCTGTAGTATCCTACACTACAAGAAAAGAAACTATCAGCAATGACATTTGTCCTCACTGAAAATCATATGATCGCCGTAGAAGGTAAAAGTCATCGCTAAAAATGTTATCGGTATAGGTTCGTCACTAAAACAACCTACACTGACGACATTTTTATTGTTAGTAAAAAGTTACTTTTAGTGATGATTTTGTCATCACTAAAAGTCATTTTAAATTTCAAATTTGGAGGCTTTTAGTGACGACAAAATTGTCGCTAAAAGTTGTATTGTCAGCGATGACATATGTGATCACTGAAAGTTCAACTTTTAGTGATAATTATATCATCGCTAAAAGCCTTAAAAAGAAAAAATATAATTACTTTTTAATGATGACTTTATCATCGCTAAAAGTAATTATATATTTTTTATTTTCTCTTTAAACCTCGCCACGAAAAGTTTATAATATTTTTTAAATGAGAAGCAATTAGTATTTTATATTTAATAATATAGATAATACTTTATATTTTGAATCAATTGAGTTAATTTGACAATTTTCAATTTAATTTTATATAATTTAAATTTTATAACTTAAATTCTATAATTTTATATAATAATACTTTTTATTTCAAACATGCTAATAGTATGAATATAACAAAATCACATAATCAATATAAAAAATTAAATACTTATAAGATAATTATAAAATTGTTTATACACAAAAAATTTTGTGTGCATGATTCATACAAATATCTTTACATAAAAGAAATCCTAAATACAAAATCTAGATAAAAGGAAAATGCAAACAACCTGATATATCATCATCCATGCCAAGAGTATCATCATTATCATCTTCATCATCATCCTCCTGGTGACGTGGATGACACATAGAGGGTGGTGGTCGAGATGGACCGGCAAGCTAGGAGGAAACAGCTAGCTAGGCAGCAATTGTGGGTGCAAATATGCTCGACCTTAGTGCTGTAGCTACAAATGGTGGCATAGGCAGTATGAAACCCTATTGTTTAAGTATGGATGTCAGCTCTATCAAATATGTCCTGAATTGCTGCTGCTATTGAATAAGTTGCTATTGTTGCTGCTGCTACTGTTGCTAGGCAAGTTGCTATTGCTACTCCTAAATCAATAACTGACTCTGCTGAAACTCCTATCGACTTTGCTATAGTTGCTACTGTAACTCACCCACTTAGGACATGCAGTGCGAGCTCCCCCTGGAGCTAGAGATGCCCAGTGAGCAGTATGCTTGGCTAGCCAGCACACGACCGACTGCCTTCCTATATCCTTGACGAGTGCCAAGCACCTCATCGGCAATGGCGGCCTCGTCAATTTGCACATGAGTGCTAGGTGAGCCAGTGGATGATACACTGGACTGTGCATGCTAGGTCACCAGCTGAATCATCCTCATCTTGAATTTTTAAAATAAGAATTAATCATACAAATTATAACAAAATTTGTATTGTTAAACTTACAAGGTTTAAGGTATTTACATACTTCTCCATGGGGGTCGGATGTACCCACTCCCCCATCCTATACATGTATCGATCCTTAAAATTTTTTGGCACTACTACAGCTCACTGATCTCTTTATTTCACTATTCATATTTTATAAGAAAAAGAAAGGATAAATATAATTATTGAATTAGTAATAGATTATATATTTAAATAATGAATAATAAATTGAATTATGTTATCATAATGATGTGCAGCAATGGATTTCGATCCATGCTGGTCGTTCACCACCTTCTTTGCTTGGTTATCTACATTTCTCATGGACAACTCTTGCAAATTAAGAATTAATCATACAATATAGTTATGTTTACAATTTAAATATATGAAATCCTAACATAATTTTATTAAATATTATGCTTACCCTGTAGTCATTGCTATTAAAGAAATCCACACACCTATGCCATGTCTAGGGTGAGACAGATCGTGGCACAAAGCGGCTAGTATGGTCTAGGTCAAAATCTTGGTCTTGATCACCCCCAGATCGTGGCACATAGTGCCTGATCACCCCCATGCTCTAGAAAGTGCCTGTTCTACATCAGGGCATTGAATGCTCTATCCTGGTTGGCTTCAATGATGCCCTGGAAGTCAAAGTGAGACCGTAGTAAAAGAAATTTAACAAATTAGTGAGAACATGTTCAAAAGTTTCCCCTAACAAATATAATTAAATTAAGATAAGAAGAAATGGATACTTGTGCAAACCTCCTACATAACCCTGTCTTGTAGCTGTTGGAGCACCAATTGCCATGATTTATAATAAGGCACCGCGTGTACTTGAATGATGCTGCCTATGTCATGGATGAGATGACTGGCATTGTCCTCAATCGGATGTCATGTACTAGTTGTATCAAACTATACAAGCACCGACCTGCCCCCACTCCTTTCCATATTTTTATGCATCCTAAGGGATCTATTCAAATCCCTCTTTCTTGGAGCTATAACGTTGATGGATAACAAGAAGTATCAATACTATAAAATTATATTTAATAGATAATCAACATAAGTATGGATAGTTATAAAAGATACCTAATGCCTCACATTGTGAGGGAATGTGAGTGGATCGATGTGGAGGGTCCCCTCCGGCGTCACCTCCATGATGTCGTGCCTCAATGTCCGCCTGACTGGAATAATACACATTATGTAAGCATTTTAGAGAAAAGCCCATAATTGAATCATGTAAGAAGATACAAATTATTATATTCATATAATAAAAGTACATAATAACTCTTACACAATTGTAAGTTATCATGGCAAAAAATAATTCTATTTCCTAATTTGATTCAATATCGTTAGACCTAACAAACTCATTTCCATGGTTGTCTATTTCTTTGTTATCCTCAAATTGTATAAGCACATCCTCCATATAATCTTTAATTGTTTCATCTTTGAAGTTATTGTCATTGTCGATGAAGATGTCCACTCCCTCAATCGCAAACCTAGTATTCATAGAAGGTGAAATGATTGAAGGACCATTTCTCTGATCCCTCAAGTTAACTAAATGAGAATCTCTAAGATAAACTGTGAGGTTGAAATTGAAGGAGTTACTTTCCTACAGGAATAATAAGTCTTGTACATTGACATCATCATCTGATAAATCCCATATGTTACGATGCATAATAGTATGGATGACCCTCTAATTTAGCCCATTAAGAAAATCATTGATATAAAAGACTTGTTGTGCTTAAGTTGCAAGAATGTAAGGGTCATCCTTGTATCATTACCCGTTGACGGAAATGCTTGTGATGTTTTTATCAATGCAAATCTTCTTCTTCCTCGAATCAATATCATACCATTTACATTTAAATAAGCTCATAGTGTAGTTGTTTAGATAAGTTAGCCCTATAATGTCCTCTAGTACACCATAAAACATGTTGTTGTTAGCTCCTGAAATAGAAATGCCACTATTTTGTGTTTTATGCTTCGCATCTCAAGTTTTAACTACAAAGCGCACTCCATTAATAATGTATGCTGAGTATATCATAATAGTAAAACTGGGGCCAAAAGCTAATGACATTAGCTCTTTAGTGGCTTCAGGGGAACTATTTCTATATAAATGATACATCTACAAAAATAGCATTTCTATGAATAGTTAAATTAGGAAAAAGATTACAAGTAGGGAACAACATTTACAAGACTGATATAAGACATTTAGAAAGAACAAACTTTTACCTTAGAATAAAACCATGCGGGAAATTTTGTTCTTTGTAATTCCTTTAGCAAAAAATGCTTAGATCGAAAGTCCTAACAACCTCTGCATAATAACATGATAGTCATGTGATTTCAACCCTTTTAACCTCATATCATGATTAGTCATATTCTTCTTAAGATTCCAACTAACCGGTCAGGAAATTTCATATTTTTTTATAAACTAGCAAAATCATCATCATTCTTCTTGGTTGAGGGTGTATGCAAGATGTGGTTTGAAGGGCTGGCCCTTCTCTTCATACAAATGCAAATCTGGCCTTATCTTCATGTCCACTAGATCTCACCTTGTATTATCTGTATCCTTTGTCTTGTACTTAATATCCAATAATGTACCTAGAAGACTATTGCATATATTTTTCTTAATGTGCATCACATCAATATTGTGCCTCAGGATCATTGTTGGCCAATACAGGAGGTAAAAAAATATGCTTTGCTTACTCCAATTAAGTTCTTCAACACCTTTTTCGCTTTACACTGCCTAACTAAACATGTTTACTAGGAAATCTCTGTGCCACTTTACCCAACTGGTCCATGATAATTTTATTAGTAAGAGGACAAGAAGGGGCTCTCCTCTCTATCTTCCCATTGAATTCCTTTCGATTTCTCTATGTGTGACTCCTTGGAAGCTAACAACAATGCCCAACATAAGCAATTTTTCCCTAACTTGAACTGATGGAGTATCGTCATTACACATAGGATGTGCTTTACAACCCTATCCATTCCACCCAGAGAGATTGCTTTGAGTGGGAAAATCATTTATAATCCACAACAAAGTAGCCTGCATGTTAAATATAGTATTTGTATTAGTATCTCAAGTCTCAACCCCACTCTCTCAAAGATGCCTTAACTCCTCTGCAACCGGTCTTCGAAACACATATATATCCTTGCTTAGCGAATAAGGCCTCAGTATTAATAGAGTCAATATAAAAAAGGATTGAAACATGTAAATTCATGGTGGCAAGTTATAGGTAGTCATGACAATCGACCACATGCTGTATGATAAATTCCTATCACTAAAAGGATTAAATCTATTTACACTTAAGCCCAGCCTAACATTTTACATGTTGGTAAAAAATTTAGGATGCTTCTTATTGAATTCCTGCCAAGCTTCCCCATTAATAGAATATCATATTACTCCATCCTCTGTTGACCTGCCAATATGATGCCATGTCATATCCTTTGCAGTAAGCCTCAACCCATATAATCGCTTCAACTAAGGAGTTAGTGGAAAATGCTGAAGCACTTTTTGAGGAACCT
This sequence comes from Sindora glabra, assembly GCA_020226215.1. Taxonomy (NCBI): domain Eukaryota; kingdom Viridiplantae; phylum Streptophyta; class Magnoliopsida; order Fabales; family Fabaceae; genus Sindora; species Sindora glabra. Next base: position 63,875,523 of record CM035230.1, on the reverse strand, counting down.
TTTTTCCTTTTGTGTTTCTGTTAACCCATCAGCTCTCCCCACATATTGGACAATTATCCTTCGAAGCATCTTCTTTCCAGAAAAGTGCATAGTCATGCTTACATACATGGATTGACTCATACCCTAACCCTAAATTGCTAAGCTATTTCTTTGCATCATAATGTGACTTAAGCAATTTATTATCTATCAAAAATGCCTCTTTTAACAACTTAAGAGAGCATCAAATGACTTGTTAGTCCACTTATATAATACCTTCAAGTGTATGAGTTTCACCAGAAAGTTTAAGGCTGAGAATGATGTGCAGCTGAATATAGTTTTATTTCCATTTGCACAAATAAATCACCAGAACCACTACGATTTAACCTAATATCCCCTTCGGATACATAATTATTCCCCTCTCCTTCATCACTAACTATTTCTTCAATTTCATGAAGGCCGATGAAGTCATATATAATATCTATCATCTCATCCTTATCATTAGCAGATACCTACCTTATTCTGTTAGAAGTGGAAACATCTGCTTCACCATGGTATTCCCAATTTGTGTATAAGGGGTGAAATCTATTATCTATGATATGTGCCTCCAATGTTTCTTAATTTTGGAACAATAAATTCACACATTTCTTACATAGACATCTCATCAAGCCCCTTTCGTCTACAAAGTTTTTAACTCTATCAACAAACGTCATTACACCATTCCAATACTCATCTGATAAGCGATTTCCTAGATGGATCTAGCTTTTATCAATCGACATCGTACCACTGAATAGGAAAAAATGACTCCATATGGAATTAAGGATTGGGATCAATGTTTGTTGTATGTCTTAAATCCACTATATCACTCCAATTCTAAAAGGTAGGATTCTATCCCATTCGAGATATTTCTATAGTTATCAATTCATCCACATTCATTATTTCTTCCATGCAAAAATTTTAACAGCATTTCCCTGTAATTCTCCAAGTGTGTAAACTATACATCGGTATAGTTCAGACTAGAAGAATAGTTAGGATGCTAAAAAATTTCTATAGTGTAAAACAAAAGCTAGATAAAGTCTCAACTAGAATTTAAAAAATGGTTCGCAATCATAATATTGCCTGTAATATTGTATTTTTGGGGCAGACCGCATCTGCGATTTTTCTCAATTTTAAACTGTTATGGCTGCATTTTTTCGTATTTATCCACATCGCAATGCGACCACGATCGTGACCGTAACTACAATTTAAATCCCTGATTCTCAATAATAACTATAGGACATATCCTAAACTGTCCAACTTTATAGGATAATTAAAGGGTTGATTGACATATAGAGATTAACCAACTTTTGAATGGGTTTAAACTTATAATGCAAATATAATTCTATTTAAAATTATTATAAAAATTTATTTACAATAATCTTAAACTTACAATACAACATTTTATGAATGCTCTTATTCTGGTGTGTTATTATCTATATGGTTAGTTGTTTTAAATGTCTACATAAATTTCCACTATTTAATAATTTGGGACTAGGAATTCAAATTTGTAACCTACTTTACCACATTCATAAGATGTATAGTTCAACTCATTTGCCTTGACATGTATTTTATAAGTATAATAAACATTTTGTCCAACCGTATATCTTATAAGTATAGATATATTCTCAAAGGCTTAAGGTTTTCAAGTTTCTATTAGTGAATAATCGTCAAATTCATTTTGATTGTAATTTGTACGAGAATTCTCATTGATATAGAAATTTAAATCTTCATAATCTTTTTAAATTTCGTACTCATATGTAATCCTATTGTTGGTATTTTGTATTTTTCTTATTTTTACTGTGCATAAAATATCCAATATATATTATTATTGAATCTATAAAAAATCTAATTTCAAATATTTAATATTCAATATTAATATATTCAAATGAAACATTTTTATGTATTTAAATTTCAAATATTTAATATTTTTAATTCACATTTTCAAATAGATTTTATCTTATAAAAAATTCATATCATATTTGAAAATATTTGCATTGAATGAATACAAATGATCAATATTGAATAGATATTATTTTTATACAAAATAAAAATGTTAGATATTGTATAAATTCATAGATAAAATACAAAATTCATTGGAAATTACAATAAAATCTATTTGAATTATTGTAAATATTAATATATGGAGAGATCATGATTTAATTTTAAATTATGATTGCAATTGCAAACATAATTATATTAGGATTAATAAAATTACAGTTAAATGTGAAAAAAAATATGATTGTTACGGTGCCAAATTGCTATTGCAAGATGATCCATGCTAGCAATATTGAAATTAAAGATCGCAATTTAAAACCTTACAGACATCCAGTGTTCATTTATTCCAATGGAAAATGGAATTTTACAGAACTTTCATAAGAAAATGCATTTCTAAAAAATGAATTGATATTTTATTTTTATGACAACATAACAAAAAAATATTTTTACTCATATTCATTTAATTGAAATATATTATTTTAAAATTTTGGCCGCTAGTTTTCATGCCTGTATGTTACTTGATATGCAGAAAGTCTTTTCCAGTCCTATTGATTTCCGACAAAATCAAAATTGCCCATACCATACAGCCATTTCACAATATGATGTAGAAATTTCTTTTCTTGATTGAAAAGTATTTAATGTGTTTATACACACAGTTAATAAAATTAATGTGGAACTACTTCTTGCTGTTGATATTATTAACCTATGACAATTTTAATTGTCATAGTATCCAAATTAAAAGACTGAGTAAAGATATCTCAACTAACAACCACCATAATTATTTACCACTTGTACTATTTTGTATGAATTATATTATTTATTACCTAAATAAGTAAAAGAGAAAGCAAAATAAAATTCTTTTTTTGTCCCGTTTATTTTTTATATTTGCTAATCACACACCTTAGCAAATTAGATATAATATTTTTTCCTTTTCCTTGGTGTACATTCTACCGAGCATTGATATTTTGCAACATAAAAAGATAAAAAAAACAATTATTTAGTAATATTTATTAAAATTTCATATATTCTATTATTAATGAAACATTTTATGTAAAAGGTCTCATGTTATCAAAAAAAAAAAAAACATGATCATAAATTTTTATTTTTAGTAAAAATAATTTAATATTTTTTAATAATGTAAAAATACATAAAAATAATAGTGTAAAAGTATTTTCTTTATAACATCAATAAATCAATTTAAATTCTAGAAACTAAAAATCAATTTACTCAATGAAATTTTTTATTTTAATGTGTTAACAAAATTTTGTAATATCACTTACCGTATTATTGAAAATTGTTACAACTTTTCTACATTTAATAAAATTTTTAGTTATTTTTATTTTTTAATGACTTAACTTCTTGTTCATTAATAACATTAAAAATATATTATACGGTTAATGTAAAATTTTATAATAACTTAACTTCTTGTGCCTTAAATTCATTGTGAGCTAGTAGGGAAGCTAAAAAAAATGCTCTTACTACTCTAAGTAAGTTCATTCACCCTTCTTTTCCATTTTACTCTACCAACTTGCATGTGTTTTCCAAGATTCTCCTAACGATTCTTTCCACATATAGGACAATTCTCCTATGCAGCATGTTTTTTCCAAAATAAAAGTGCACAATTATACTTATAAGCTTGAATTGATTCATATTCTGATCTTAATTTATTGAGCCACTTTTCAAATGCATAAATTTGACCAAAAAGTTCAACCATGTAAACTTGTAGTGTGACTTGTGAAATGCCTTTACCTTTAGATGTTGGGTATTTATAAAACCAACATCTTAGGTTTTTGGAATACCTTTAGATGTCAGTTTTGTCAATAATCAACATCTTAATCTACAATCAAACTTGAAATTAAATAAGAAAATTATTTATGTTTTAATATCTTTTATTTAGTACACTTTTTAAATCAAATATCGAATATGCAAATTCATGGTAAAATTTAATTTTCATTGAACAATTTATTTAGAAAGTACCATTAGACAAGAAAATAAATAAAAAATTCTACAAATTTATTCTGACATTTTATTTTTTTCCAAATCATTACATATATATATTTATTCCATAAAACAACCTATATAAAAACTACACTAGATCACCAATACATATTTATATGATAATCATTATGTATCTAAATTTACACTAGAAATTAAGATCCTTATTGCAAATTCTCATTTGTCAGAGAAAGCCAATTTGTTTTCCTTATGTTGATGCGCTCCCTAAGATTCTGCAAGCATTAACCACTAGAGTACCTAGTGGAGTATAAGGACAATACACCTATCCTTATTGCAAATTTAGAAATGTAGAAGATATCCATGGTTGGATAAGGCACCCCAATAAGATTTGAAATATTTTTAAATGTGCAATAAAGATAGATGTCTTGTCCTTTAATACCACCAAAAGATAAAATAGAGTGACAGAGAAATCTATAAGTTATTTGAAAAATAATGTTTATTATTCCTGCAAACCTATGTCCTATGTATCACTATTTTTTAAGTAAGCTACTAGTTACTATACCTTTAGATGATGGTCATCCAAAACTAACATGTAAACATTTTAAAATTCCTAATGAAAGACTTCAAATGCCTTTTGCTTGTTAACTTTAGACATTGATTAAGTTTAAAAGTAATGTGCAAATTTGCCACAAATTTGAAAAATTATAGTGTGAAAATAAATGTTAATTACAATCAATATTTATCATCTTAAGTTTTCATATAATTTCAAAAATAATATTGTGTCAAAATAGAAGTTGGGAATAATGAAAGTTGATGTCCATCCACTTATGTTTATTAGCAATTTTATTGTAGTGAATGATTTCAATTTATTTGTGAATAAATTCTTTCATTTGAAATACATTAAAAAATGAATGAAATTGAATAAAAAATAGATTTTGATAGTATTATGGTAAATACAAGATTAGGGAAAGGGTAAAACTTTTGATATAATATGGGTTTTATGCCAAATGAAATGAATTCTAGTGAAATTCTTAATAAATTCATTGGATTTCATAATGGCACAAATATAATTAAAATAAAAACTGTAAATGAAATGAAATAAAATGAAATCTTTTTCTTTTACTTTAAACACTACTATAGAATTGCAATTCTATATCAATCATTTGTCAAACTAACATTTATATAAATACAATGATGTTTTTAAAATTATTGAGACAAATAAAATAATGATTCTAAAATAAACTACTATTCAAAGTTATGTAGTGGCATATTTGAAATTTAAATGAAAAACCTAAGACGTTGATTGATTGTATAACCATCTTCCAAAGTGGTTATGTTTGAAAGGTCAAAATTCCTCATTAAGATAAAACATCAGTTATTTAAGAAATTGTCATTCAAAAGGCATTTCAAATGTTACATAAAAAGATGACACATTGATATTTTTATTGATCGATGCTTAAAGGCATTTTAAAAGTCCCCTTGGAAATGCAACAGCCAATTATTTAATAATCATGCATGCTTAAGATGTGGGTTTTAAGTTAATAACTAACATTTGTATTTTTGTTAATTGCCTATATATTTCATGTTTAATCTCCATTTAAAAACATTTTAGGGAGGCCTTAGCCTATATTACCAAACTCTAGCATGTGTTTAATGAGGAAGAAAATAACTCCCCCACCATTTCATCTAACACTTGTGGAGATATTATAGAATTTAATTATAACTACTTTATCCATTGTCATTTCAAAGTGTATTGTTTGAGATGGTGGGAAACTATTTTCCTCATCTTCAAACACAAGTTGGTATTAGTAATAAAAGCAAATGTATTGTTTAAATCCATGATTTACCAATATGAAAATTTAATGGACATTGCGAGTGGTTTCTACATGATGGCTATGAGAATTGACATTGATGTTGGCAATAAGAATGGAAAGCTAAAATCTTCTTTTTATGTAATATTGTTGTAAAGTTGCATTTATTGAAATAATGACATATAAATTAAATAAAATTATAGAATAAATTTTCTTATATTGATTTCTTCTTTATCATATTTTTGTATATTCATATTCAATGTGTTGATATTGGTATCATTGTAAGTAAAATATGCAAAATGAATATATAACTTATCATGAATTTCTAATATTTAATAAAATTACATAAACATTCATTATTAATTTCAAAACCAACCTTCTTTTTCTTTAAACTTAAAAAAATGAATGTCTTAAAACATAGTAAACCTTTCATTTTGTTTATGCAAATTTTTAGCTTTCTCACATTTGATTCATCTCTTAGGTATTTTGTAGAATGGTCTATTTGTTTTCTATAAAAGGACATTAGTTTTATACAAATAATTGACACCTAAAACTATATAACTGATGCACCTTGCCCATAAATTTTCTATTTCATTCCATTTGTTGTCTAAGTTCTTTTCCTTTTTTAATCCACTTGTTATTTAAGTTCTCTTCCTATAAAGTTTCATTTTCACTTCATTTGTTATTTAGGTTCTCTTTTTTCTCTACTATAAAGTTTCTTTTTCACTTTATTTGTTATCTAAGTTCTCTTTTACTCCACATTTTATTTAGGTTTTCATTCCAATTTATATGGTGATGGCATAAAAGAAAAATACATGATTAATATTGCTTGATCATTAACTATTAAGATGCAAATCACTACTTGAAAGTGATAGACAACTTTAAGGATATCATTAAGACAATTATCATGACTTTTTTTGGAGAAAAATTTCTAGATTTTATTGATTGACAGATCAAGTTATAAGAATTTGATATCCTCATGGCATCTTCTATCAATGAACAAAACATACTCGATTATCATTTTTCTTCAAAACCATTATTAGAAAAATGCTAGGGGTGAAAAGGTTGTATTTATATAAAAAAAAGACTAAACAATGTTGATTATTTATTACAATCTGATGTAGTTTGGCAAGAAGCAAATACCATGTTAGTTTTTTTTAAAATAGCTGACATTTAAAGGCCAACCAATGCACCAATGGTGGCATTTATGAGGTGCATTATATTAGGAGATAGGAAGATGAATCATAAATACACAGCTTTTATGAAGTGACATGTATCCAAAAATTGCTAAAAATAATGATGTTTTAAGGTATACCAATAGTTAAGCTTTATGAAATAAAATATACATAATATGCACCAATGTATAAATCTCTACATAATGCCTATAAATTTCATTCACACTTTGCATTTGCAATATCTAGCTGACATTTTATAAATAATGTGCAAACTAATAAAAAATTGTAGTAGGAAGAAGTAGTATGACTATTTCTACATTGGAAGACTTGACTTTTTAAGTTCATTACTGGACTAATTATATTACTTCTTCTTACTATAATTTATCATTAATTTACAACTATCACACTATCCAACACTATCTTTGTTGTTCCATTTCAAGAAGTACAATTAGTGATAAAATACAAAGATGAGAAAACTAATGAGAATTTGTAGTGAAAAGAAATAAAATAAACATTTTCACATTGGAAGGTTTGAGTTAATTAAAAATAGTTATTTTGCTTCTCTTACTACAATTTATCATCGGTGTCCATATCTATCATCAATTTAATGCAATATAAAGGAATTATGGGAAGAGATATCCCATTTTACACTATTTTGTGCAATAATTTTTAGGTAAAAATTTATATTTTATAATTTTTTATTTTTTAGATTTTTCATTTGTTAGTTTCTCATTAATCTTAACTAATACTTTTTTGTTCATTGTAAATTATAGCTTGTCATGTGTTAGATTGTTCAATATATTGCTATTTGTATTTGTTTTATTGTATATGAAAAATATCATAATACCAAAAAAAATATAATGCTACTAACTTATAAAATCATAAAATTTTTGCTTGAAATAACATTGGAAAAACAAAAGCTTTTGATTTATGACATTAATTTTTATTTAATAAATGACATTTAAAATTCTTTAGTTGGGATTTTGTTTTATATAACATATCAATTGTTTCTTAATGATCAATGTTTAAGCTTTTAAACAATGTGAAAAGCAAGTCATGAGATAAAAATAAGAAGAGTGAAGTTATAATGCCATTTGCAAATATTATTATGAAGCCTAAAATGATTATCTCTCTAATGAGGTACATTTTCTTTCCAACTTTAAGATAATTTTCTTCAATTTTTTATTTATGCTTATTAATTATTTGGTAGGACTAAAACTTTGTTAGCTTTGGCTTAATATATAAGGTCTAACACTCATTGAAAAAAACTAAATATAAATATAGGATTTGTTACATCTTGTATTTGTTCTTACAATTTAGTTTTTATTTCATAATTGATTATATTTTGTTGCCTTTCACTTTAATGGAGCTTTTATAGGCTTGTAAAAGTAAAAAATATGATTTCATTAATCTTCTTCAACATTTGGTATAATATCATACATGAAATTTTAATGAATATTACTTTTTGCATTTGCATGTATTATATTAAAGAGTACTATTTTAGGAAATGCTAAACTCATATATTAAGCAATGGGTATTTGAAATGAAGCAGTCATCTGTAACAAAGATAACCTTTCACCATTTTCAAAATTTTTTTACTTAAGAATAAATGGTAAAAACAAAGAATATAACTAAAAAAGTAAGCATATATTCAACATTACTAGTGTAAGATTTAACAATTAATTTTAATATTTGTATTTATTTTGATATTATAAGTGAATAGAAGGATGAATAATTATAATAAAAATAAAAATTAAGAATTAATAATACTAATTATGAAATTTCATGAATGTTATAATTATTACATTTATAAATAAGGAGCTAAATATTATGTTTGTTTAATAGAATTCCCTTTTGCAAAAAATTTAATACCAATTAAAATCTTTATTTAAAAATAAAATGAGATTCCTTATTATGCGAAACAAAGAGTTAAGATAATTGAATGATTTATGTAAGTTATTGTTTGATTTGTACTGTCCTTCCTTATTCATTTTTTTGAGATTTATTCTAATTTAATAATGGCAAAAGAAAAATTAAATGGATAAGGAAGCGGATCCGGATTCTCGGTTTAGGAAGGTCCGAATAATTTATAAGGAGGTGAAATTTTGTCTGACTATAAACTGAAAATTTTTATAATTATATAAAATAATTATAAATTTTTATAATTTTGACTTAAAATATATTAATTTTTAAAAATTATATATAAAAATAATGAAATATTAAATAAAATTATGAAGGCCTTTTTACAAGAAAAATTACAGAAGTTTATTTACAAATATCATAATTAACACATAAATTATTCAAACTTTTATCAAAAAAAGTTACAACAAAAATTTATAAAAATATAAAAATATAATTATTCAAACTTTTTTATATGCATATTACTGCAAAAATTTTGAATAAAATCAAAATGGATAATAAGTAAGCCTCCAATTATTTTTCTAAAGATATTTTTTATTCATAGGAAAATTTCATTTTCTCCCACATAAACAAGGAGTGACATATTGTTATCAACGTGGCATTTCAGGAATATGATTTGATTTGTCGGCAGCACGTGGTGGATGCTTAGCTGATGCAACTGTGTGATTTTAGTTGTCTGCATTTACCTAACAGAAGATTGTGACTCTTACGTCACGTAAATTGTTTGCATCCATTTTGTTTAAGTTTATTTCATTTAATTATTATTAGATCATTTTGTTTAAGATAAATTTTCTTAAATAATATTCTCCCATCTTTTATCTTAATTGATATTTAAATCTAAAATTATATACATGTTAAATAAATTTTTATTTACACTCGATAATTGATGGGAGAATAAAAAAAAAAAGAATTACCCTGATTACTTTAACGTGTGTGCTATTTCCTTCTAATTTTTAAATACTTCTCTTGTCAAAATCAAAATTGTGGAAAGTGACTTTTTCGTGTATAAATTTCAAAATTGTGGCAACATTTTCGTAAATAACTTTCTTTGTCTGTCAAATTCTACAAAAGAGTAGTTCTAAAATCACAAAATTTTCTATCTTTTTTTTGTATTTATTTGCTAGGAATTTTTTTTTAATTTTCAAGATACTTTTTTTATTTTTTCTTTTCACCTTTAATTTTCCCAAGCGTCTAAATATTATAATATTTAATTTCAATCTTTTTCTTTTTACATATTTCCATATTTTTTTATAAATCCAAACAAAGGGTTAATGGAAGGAAAAAATAAAAAAATTCATACACTGTCCCACTATGACAACATTAATTAGGTTTTTATCAATTTTTGTAAATTAGTTAAAGAAAAACTAATGGATCAAAAGACAACCATAAGTGGCCATGAAAATATATCATAATTCAATAAAATTCACCTCAAAATATGAACTAATCCAATGAAGTATCCCACTCAAAACTAGAAAAATAACAATTCATTATATAGTACATTCATAATTATGATAGCAAATTAATTTATTGGCATTATTATAAGAGCGTGATGTTGTAGTTGTACACACACATATACAACAATTATAATTATTGTCCTCACAATTTATATAATATTGTCCCCATAAATTTTATTAGAGAAAGATTGCACTTTAAATAGAAATAAAAATATATGAAATTTGGCTTAGTACACATACTAACACATATAAATAAGAGAATAAAACTAGGATAATCTTTTATTTTTCTTAAATATTTAATTTTTATAATAAATTAATTTTTTATTTTTGTAGATGTATATTGTCCCTATGAATTAAAATTTTTGGATTTGCCACTATTTATTATGGATCCTTAACAACTATTCTAATGAGTAAGATAATTTAAAATATAAGCGTAAATTATTTTTGTAGCTCTTCAACTTAATATTTGGGTTAGTTAAGAATCTATTTTGCATAAGTAACTGATAACTTGATTGATAATTTATAAGTTAGTTAGTCATTAATAAGTTAACTGATTACTAATAACTTATAAGTGATAGGTAATAACTAATAAGGTAGTAGGTTGTATAAGAAGTATTTTATGAAATTAGTAGTTGAATCAATTAAAATTATAAAATGATATAAAAAGATACATTAATAAAAATAAATATATAATTAAAATAATTTATATTTATTTAAAGATTAAATTATATTAACACAATTAATATGTTCAAAAATTAAAAAAAATATAATATCTAATATTTAATTAATTATATTTTATAAATTTATATATTTATATTTTTACATAATTTTATTTTATTATTTACAACATAATTATAATTACTTAATTATATTTATGACATTGCATATTTATTTACATATATATTTTTATATATTTATGCTTTATATCAGAATATAATTATGTTATAATTAAATTAATTATATTTTATAAAAATAATATTTAGGTTTACATCATGCAGGACATGAGTTGTAAATTTATGAAAAGAATAAGGATGTATTTGAAAAAAATTTAAAGAGATAATAGCTTATAAATTATAAGTTACATAAGGTGACTTATTAAATTAGAATTTATTTTTTTAATAAACTAGTACATGAAATATTTCTAGATGCTAATTTATAATTTATGAACCAAGTCATTAAGTCATAAGCTATCTTATTTATTGTACAAAATGGAGCCTAATTATTTGCATTAGTTATCTATAACAATTGAAAATAAATAGGAAAAATAGAAATTTTTATCATTTAGGAGTTAGAGTATTTTAAACAAATTCAAGAAAATCACTACCAGAAATTATGGCAACACCGACAACATTTTGTTTGATGATGAAAATTCGATCGTCAGTGATTCATGCTAGATTTTACTAATGACAAAGTCATCGAAGATGCAAGAAAATGTAATGGGTATCAATTTTTTTAGATGGGAAAAATTTTGGAGAAAAACATAAAATCTTTAGTGACAACAAAAGCCATTGGTAAACAAATAAAAGATTTTGACTTTTACTAATGATAATTGTCATTGGTGTACACTTTAATTAAACATGAGTCAGAAAATTTAAATTTCAATAATGATATTATCATCATTGAAAGATGGACTTTTATCGACAACTACTGTCATCATTAAAGAGTGACACAGGAAATCGTGCCTAACTTTTCAACCACATCTTTGTCATCATTAAAAGCTCAAGCTTTTAATGACAATAAAAGTCATCACTGAAGAGCTGAGCACAATTTCTTGTGTTACTCTTCAGCAATGATAGTAGTTGTTGGTGAAAGTTTTGAACTTTCAATAACGACAATGTTATCGCTTAAGAGTGGTAGGAAAATTGAGCTCGAAAGTATCCTATTTAATAGTGATGACAATGTCATTGGTGAAAGTTATTATTTTTTATCAAAAACTCTTTAACAACAATTGAGAATTTTATCATTGCTAAAGAGTCTGTCTATAAATACCACCCAAGCACCGTATGAAGCTCATTTCACATGAAGAGGAAGGAAGCAACAGAGCAAGAGAGACTAAGGTAAGTTAGGTCTTATAATTTTTTTATAATGTGATATATTTTTTATTTATATTTTTTTAATATAGTATAATTTCTTATGTATATATTTTTGAATTGTTAGTTATTATTATTGTTCATTATTGCTTGTGCTTGGCATTTGGAGAGTATTAATCAGTAGATTTATTCCATTAAGGTATATAAATCAAAATTTATAGGTGTTAAGAGTCTAAGCATCACATATTCCACAACCTAAATTGTCAGACCATGACATTAAAGAATGAGGTATAAACCAAATGAATGGATTGTTTCTCTTCTTATTCAAATTTATCCCTTTCAGCCTGTTATGGTTAAAGGTTCTTTGTATGAGGAGATCTTACTATTTAGTATGTGTGGGTGCTTTGACAATATTTGATTATAGCTTGTTGACTTATAAGTTTCATTATCTATTCTAAGAGTGTTGCATAGGTTTAAAGGGAAGGTTGATATGTTCACAAAGAGTGGCAAGTATGCATTGCACAATTTTGATTTGAGAGCTACCAACTTGTTACAATTAAACAAAACTAAAAAGGTCATGAATGATAGTTCAAATAGATATATAACATTTCAGGATACAAATTCCTATTGGTTAGACCATCATGGCTGTCACTTTCGCTCTTCACTTCAACTTTGACAAAAATCCAGATCCATTCATCTTCAACCCAGCGTGTTGGATGGTACAATGACTTTTTTGACCCTATGACCTTCCGAAACATTATAACTTGTAGAAGAATGAATTTCATTTATCTTTCTCACTTTCTTTCCTTTTTTCTGTCATCTTTTAAAGATAAATATATAATATTTTTTAAGATTTATTATTTCAAATTTTCAATAAAAAAAAATATTTCTCTATCTTTTTCCTAAGACATTCTTTCTCTCTTAAAAAAGATCTCTATTCGAATATTATGCATACATATTGATTTCAATTTGGTTTCCTTTTCTTTTTTCCTTTGTCATGTTTTGTCATGTTTTTATTGTGTTATAGACAAACACACAACGAAAATTTTATATGCAATGAAATTTAGAATTCTTTTTTTTAATGGGTTCCATAAGAAATTTAGTGTCCTTTTTGAACACGACAATAAAATCATCAAGAGAAAAAGAAGATATATAAATTATATTACTTTGATTTTTGAGATTGATATTTCATTGATGGTAGGATATGGACACCTATACTATAAGCAAGAATTTCATATCTTTTGGTGGAGGAAGAAGATGGTGTGTAGGGGTGGAATTTGCATAAGCTTTCATGGCAACTGGTTCCATGTTCTAGTCACCAATTATGGATTTATATATTTATTTGTCTATTTATAGGTGGATTAAAATCAAGAACAAAAGGCATTGCTGGGAGACTAGTTCTTGTATTTAGACATCAAGTTGTGGAAGAAACACGGAAGAAATTAAAAGATATAAAAAAATAGAATATTGCAATAAAATATGTGTGTGTGGATGTCAAAAGCTTATGCATGAGATGCCAATAATGAGTTTTATGGTTGTAAAATGAAATACGCAAGCAATATATTATTGAGTGTAAAAAAAAGAAAAGAAAAAAAAAGTCAATGTTGCCAGCACATTAGTGGTACAAAGGCAGCATTAGATAGTATCTTAGGTGTTTTATTTTAGCATGTTTCAGTTTCAATTCAAGATGATCTTATGTGTATTATTTAAGTAGATTAATGCACCTATCATTGCCCAAAAAAAAGTATCGATGTGTAGTATGTAGGAATAACAAAGTGCCTAAATTTCATCGGGCTTTAGATTAGTATGATTTTTTGCCTTGCTAAGTTACAAGCATAAGACAAGTTTTAACCCTAAGCAAAATGTTAAGAAAGAGGCAATAGCACTTTACATTACCTTATGGAACTCCACTATTATTAAATTATTATATTTTTACTTGATACACTAATACAAGCACACATGTATAATATTTTTAGTAATTATTTTAGTAATTTTATCATTGAAGAAAGAGAAAAATACAATAAGATTTCACTAGAGATAATGAACATATAAAAGAATAGTATTTTATTGATTATGTGTCAATTTAATTTATATTTAAGCTTCAAATTATTTAAATCAATTATGTGTGACTTTATAAGATTTTATTGATTATATATGATTTGTAATATTTCATCTAGATTTCTTTTCCGTGTTTCCTTATTTACTAGCATTTCAACTTAATTTCATGATTTATATATTTTTTAATTTCTTTTACTTTTAATTATTCCTTCAAAGCATTTATGGAGATTTGTTGTACCATGAAGCATATGTGGGAATGAGGCAAATTTTATCTCTGATGAAGCAATGAAATATTTTATATTAAATAACAAAACATAGGTAAGAAAATGCTAATATGCTTCCCTCCCTCACTATCATCCTTGTACTCAAGCTTTATGAGCTACTTCTTTATAAGTATTTTTTATAGCGTTATGTTTTTGTAAGTGCTAACTAATAATTAATTATACTTGTTCAAGTGCACATAATTAGAATAAATTTATTAATCATTTAAATGTTCAATCTAATTGCGAGTCAAAAAATGCAACTTTTGTTACTTTGAATGGCTCAAATACATTTTAGTGCAGAAAAAAATGCAAAAATTACAATGCTGCGGTGCATGGAAACAAGTTGAGGTATGGTTTACTATAAATAAGTTAGGTCCATTTTAAAAATTTTCTAACCTAATCTTAGCTTAGGATCAATTTATGGGTCAAAATTTTGGCATGACCTGACTTATTTATAAAATTTAAGAAGTCCAATCTAACTTGTTAACATATATAGATCCAATTATTGGAATCCAAAAAAAGTCATTGATAGACTTCTAAAACTAAGTATATATACCATAAATAAGCCCTTAATTAGTAAGGAAAGGAATAATAATTTTATTAAATAAATAAGATATTATATAAAATTTTGTCTAAATTCCTAATAATTTAATATAAAAAACTATAATAATATTTATTTAAAATTAAAAAATTAAATGATAGAATAATATAAATTCAACACTCATAAACTTTAAAACTTTTAACAAAAGTTAATAACTAAGTTCAAGAAAGAAAAAAAAGGAAAAATGATAAAAAATGGTAATTATAATGCAATTAGTCAATTAATTTAAGAATATTAAATTAGAGTAACATATTAAGTATATAAGTCAAACTAATAGACCAACAAGCCAAATTAAAATTAAATAGTTTAGATCTATTTAATAAATAGATTAATACACTAGCTTAATGTCATAAGCTAGCGGTTATGACAATTTGATAAGCAAATATGCTCAATTTAATATGAGACTTGGTGAAAAAATCAAGCATGTTGTGAAAGTCAAGTGACCAAAATTTGATATTAATCCGACTTATGTACTATTTTTCTTGATTTTCTCATTTTTAAGGGTATTTTGATAATTTTAGCATGTTTGAAAATTCAAAGGAATTTGAAAAACTTGTACTTGTGATCCTCACCTTTTCATGATTATGTTAGTATATTTTAGTGCTAATTGGACACCTAAAATAGTGTAAAAAAAAGTTTATAATGACTTAGAAAAGCATATCTACTTGTGCCAAGTAAGTTTTTATTCAAAATGCTCTTCTAGGGATTAAGTGTTAGGAAGGCCCAACAATATGCCTTGCCATTAAGTTAGGGACTTGAGTGTGTTAACTTATAGTCATCCCATATACACTCAAAGGAGGGGTAGCAAACTAGTATTACAAACTCACATTATCGGAAGACATTGTGGCAATGACAATGAGTTCACATTTTCTCTTGTTTAGGTAAAATAGAGCTCAAGCTAGAATGGAGGATGCTTTGTGCTGAACCCCTTCAAGATGTTAAAGTAGGGGAGCTTTGAGAGGATATGCTTAACAAAGTCATTAAAGAATGCATAAATGAGGGGTTATAAGAACTACATTATTGGAGTGCATCAAATTTGAGAAGGGGTTGTAGTGGCTGATAAATGTCAGAAGGTATCAATTTAGAAAGGACCATAAGATCTAATCAAGTGTGAAAGTGGTATTATGAAGTATTATGAATTGACGAAAAGCAACATAAGTAGACTTGTGAGCAAGGTTATATGGTGGCCTATATGTAGATCAAGCGTAAGTCTTGACCATTGTGCTGATGCAATGGTAATAAGCAGTTTAGAGTGCCAAGCATTACTCACAAACTATAGTTTTAGCACACATTTTTGCTATGGAGGTGACATCTGTGAAAGCTATAAAGGATGTGAGCACACAATTATAGAGGCAACTACCCATCTAATGAGTTACAAAGGTAACGAGTTTGAGAGAGTTAGTGGGTAAGTGGAATTAGAAGGTGTCAAGATACTTTGAAAGGAGTTTACAAAGGTAGCTCTTTGAGAAATTTGTGGAAGATACATTTCGCCAATAGGATATTGATATCACAAATGCAACAACCTAAACTTTGAGATGAGGGAACATTCATTGCATTCAAAAAGATAGGCATAAACAATCAAGGTTGTAACTCAAGAAAGTAGGTTAAAGGCTAACATAAAGTTTTAAAAGCATAGGTAGATTCTTCATAGAGCCACACTAGATTGAGATCAATAAGAGCATTAACATTTGAAATAAGGGAAAATGTCACAAGCTAATAGTTATGGTAGTACAATAGGAAAACACACTCAATTTAAGATAAAACTTGGTAAAAAAAATGAAGCATGTTAAGGAGGCCTTGTTTCTAAAAATTGGGGGCCAATTCAACTTGTTTAATATTTTTTCCAATTTTCTCAATTTTGAGGGCATTTTAATAATTTTAACATGGTTTGAAAATTTAAAGGAGTTCAAAAAGTTTATATTTATGATCCTCACATTTTTATCTTCATGTTAGAATGTCTTAGTGCTAATTAAACACCTAGAACATTATGAATGAGCTTTTGTTCAAAATACTCTTTAAGCGGGTGGAGTGTTGGGAAAGTCGAGTACCACACTTTGGCACTGAGCTAAGGACTAAAGTATGTTCGTTTGTGGCCATCCATTACACACTCAAAACTATGAAATTAAGCATATACCAAGCAAATGGAATATCCTTTTCCTTAATCAATTTGTCCCTTTTCAGCCTGTTGTGCTCAAAGGCTTCTAGTGTAGGGTGATTTTGTGAATCAGTATGCAGGGGTGTTTTGATGACATTCAATTGTGGCTTATAGACTTATGAGTTCCTTTATCTATTCCAAGATATCATATGGGCTTAATAGGAAGGCTAAAATGTTTGCCAATAATGACAAGCATGTGTCGCACGATTTATGATAGAGAGCTACTAGCCTATGACACCCAAGCTCAAATTGTTTAATTAAATAAATAAATTAAGTTAGGTTTTTAACAAACCAAATCATAAACTATTCATGAATGAAATATTTATTTTCACTCTTAATTACAACCGTTGCGGTTGTATATATGCATTCAATTACAATTATGTATGTAATATTTAAATTTGACATCAATTTTTCAATAAATTTCATATTTTCTCTTCCCTAAAAAAACCAATGTAGTGTTGAACCTCTACGTAAAGTATAAACAAATTATAATTGTGATAGCAATTGAAATTCAAAGTCATGCTTTAGAATAAAATGGAGAAAATTAAGCTTTACCCTCGAAGTGATACAAAAGACATTCTTGAATTTCATATTTATATATTCTTAAATGCCAATCATTTCTTCATTGATCTATTTATACTTTAAATACTTTCGAATCATTCTTTTAAGGATCTTTATTACATTTATGCACACAAATATCTCACATTGTCAATCTCATTTCAATACCTATCCTTACTCTAATTGTTCATGACTATTTTATTTTTAATTGTCTTGTCATCATCACTTTAACAACCAGAAAATATTTAGGGAAATATAGAATATAATATATAAATACCTAAATATAATTGGTTATAAAAGGAGTTGGTTAAGGCAAAATGTCCACTCAAATGAATGAATGCATATGCTTGTTTTGTATTGTAATTTCTAGTGAATATCATACATGAATTCTATGAATTCTCGTTTGTAAAAGCTTGTTAGAGATTTAAGTTTGGCAACTGAACACCTGTATATTTAACAAGACAAGAAAGCACAAAAAGCAAAGGTATATAAAATTTCCTTAACTTCTTCCCTTTTGTGCCATTGATATGTTTTTTTTGTCGTATGTTAAAATTTCAAGTTAATTAGGTTTTATCTCCTTCGTCTAGTTGGTTCACTATAACATCAAAATGGGTTTTTAAGGAATTCTAAATTCAATTGAAAAATTGAAATGAACTTTCAATATTTTGAACCTATTTCTAATGTAATGTTAGAATATTTTTCATTTACCAGGCTGGGATTTTGGTTTCCAAAAATGGATTGAATGTGTAGTTCAATATAACTTAAAAAATCAAAATGTACATAAGTGACCCAATTAGTTGGGGTGCACCTCTTGGACCTAAAACCTAATTTATTGGATGTGATGTTTTAGTTAGTATAAGCCTATAATTGAAACGCTAATGAAAAGTTGGTTAATTACGTGAAAGAAGTATTATTTATGAAGCAAATGCCCTCTACCCTTTATAAGATTTTGACATATTGCCCGGTTGAAGTCCATCTTTTGGTTGTCTATGGAGAAATAGGGGAAGAACTTGATCTTCGTGTATATATATTGCATACTTCTACCATTTTCATTGCTTGCAAAGCAAAATTAATGAGTCAAAAAGTAATAATTTCCTATTTGATTTATATTTAGTTATTCTTTGGTTTTAGGTCTAGCATAGATGATCCATAAGAATTCAAAAACTATCAAACAAGTCAAATTAGAGTTACTATACTAAAATCCTGAATACTATATTATTACTTCTTATGAAAATTTTGAGAGAGTAAGTTTTCCCCCCTTAACTACAAAGCTTAATTCTAGATTTTAAAATTTGAAGGATGCTGATTTTAGATATCAATAAAATACAACATATATTTATTAGTTTAATTTTATATTAACTCCATGATATATATAATCACTTGTGTGATAGTTGCTTTTTATAAGGTATACTTGTCATGCAAAGTTCATATAAAATTACAACTTTATGAACATGTTGCAATTAGGATAAAAACTAAAAGGTTTCACAAAGTTAGAAAGGGTAAATTAACAATTTGACACTTAAAAGACTTGAGATGTTTCAATTTAGTACTTAAATATTTTGTCTTAATTTAATCCTAAATTTTTTTTAAAAAATCTCAAATTAGTCCTTGAAGAATTTTTGTGTTAATTTAGTCCTAAATATTTCTAAGGGGTCTTAAAATAATCCTATCATTAGTGGTTGAAATTGGAACTTACACAGTGCTCGCGTGGATCTAATGTGAATTGTTATATTTGACGTAATTGTGTCTATAATTCACATGAACATTGAACTATTACATTGAATGGAAAATTAGAAACTAAATTAAACTCTATTTCACATACTGAAATTCCTAACTACATTGTTCAACAATTGAAGACTGGTCGCAAAGAGTTGAGTTTCTCAATGAGAGGATGAAGTCCATTAATACGCAGTATCTATTGCATATGAGGAGAAAAATGAGAAAAAAAGGACAAGAATAAGGGTCTAACAATTGTCCATAAAAACATTTAACGGTGCGCCATTGGATTTTTTGTCAGTGTAGTCAATGAAGTCTAACGATAGAACTACTTTGAAATATTGAAGACTAAATTGAGCCAAAAAAAAAAAAACTTTTAGGATTGAATTGATATGTTTCTGAAATATTTAGAACTGAATTGAGATATAAAAATTTTAGGATTAAATTGAGACTTCTCAAATATTTTGAGGGCTAAATTATTAATCTACGCAATTAGAAAACTTCATAAAGTTTTATAAATAAAAAAAGTTTGTACGGAAAACAACACCCTTATGCAATCTATTTGAAAGGGATTAGCATATAAAAAAATTGAGGGCCGTGTAGTTTCTAAAAAAATTACAAAAATAAAAGAATAACCTTCTACTCATTTACAACTTCTAGCTGCTCCTCTAGACAAACAATTGATTGGCAATACTCTTATGTCCCTTGAGACATTTATGATCGTAACCAAACACACTCTGTCAGCTCGGTTCAATTATGAACTAACCAGAGTTTTGATTCAATAGCTGCATTAGTGGATTGGGTTCCTCTAAAATGCAAAATGTACTTTAGAGGGTAAAGTGTCCAATCTTACCATTGATTTTGATTCATAATTTTATAAATAATAATAAATAAATAAATCAATGATGGGATTGAATACTTTACTCTATAAAGTGCATTTTGCACTTTAGAGGAGCTCAATCCTACATTATTCCGATCTTCAGGCTTTAAGGTTTTTGGGTTGGCAGCAATAGCATGTCATTTATAGATTTAAATGCAAACTACCACTACTTAATAATTTATAAATTTAAATATAACACTACTCGTACTTAATATATTTATAAATTTAAATACAAAATTATCCCTACCTAGTATTATCTTCCTCAAGGACTGTACCCCTATTTAGGTTGTGCCTATTGTATTCCTCAAGGGAGATGACCTACTACCAGATTTGATTGTACAATGCAATCCTATCAATATCTTAATACCGCTGATTTTGCTCACAATATTGCAGTTTGTGGTGCCCGCTGCATCTGCATTACACTATACTTATCAAAATAATTATTGTAATTTTACAGTTTCATTTTATATTAATTGCCATTAATTGTTAAAGAGTTATTTATTTTTTCAATAATTAAATAACACTACAATGCACATGCTTTACATTATTATAAATTTAACATTTCAACTTATCATGTCTTAAAATTTTCATAATTTTTATGTACATAATTTCTTAAAATTTATTATTTCATAAAATTATAACTTAATAATCTTGATAACTTACACACAAAACTATAATTATTTCTTATTTTTTATTTTTATCATTTCTTTCTACATTAAATAACATTTTAACTATTTATTTAGTTAAAATGAACTAATTATAATTAATTATTATGAAATTAATATTTTTAATAGTTAATAAACCACAATAAATTTAATATTTTAATATTTAATAAAATATTAATATTTATTATCTTAATATTAATATTTCAATATTTTAATATAAGTTACAATAATTTTAACTATTTAATGACCCTATTTGTTTTATTAAAATATTTTAATATTTTAATAATTATTTAATTGGTGATAATTCAACATTTGGGCTTCTTACAAATATCTTCAACTATTATAAATTTACCTTTTTAACCTGCAATTATATAATGTTTTATTCTTTATTCAAATTATTAAATTTTTATTTTTCTTCTTTTAAGAATTCTTGAGCTACTACTAAGTCAATAATCCTATCTTAAGTTCAAGTTTCATTATATCAACTCTATAAATCCTACTCTATGTCTAAATAAAAATAGATACATCAGAAGACTTACAATATTAGTATAACACATTCATTTTCAAAAATTTACATTTGCAAGGCAAACAAAATAACAATAGAGATGAGAAAATGTTATATCCCAAATCATATTAATTACATATCCAAAATCAAATCAACTATATATTCAAAGTTTAAAATTGTTAGATCAACACAAATAAGAGAAATTTGTATTAGTAGACAAAGAGAAACAACCGTCAAAACTATAATCATATTAACTACATATTCAAAACCTAAAATGCTTTCCTACAAATTCACAATAACAGCCACCACTATATTTCAATGAAAATAGACTTACCTCAAATTTCTACTGATGCAATGAAATCTTTTAGATACGGGAGAAGAAACTAAAAAAATGATACAAATATTAAGAGATTTAGCTTAAAAAAAATGGAGAAAAACTACCATAGATTTCCAGAGAAGCAAAGGGAAGCCAGGGAAGGAGAGGGAAATCGTGCGGAAAAAATGGAAAAGAGGATAGTGCTGCAATTGATATTTGGGAACTCTAAAGCAGCAACATTTTAATTGTTATTGTTCTAATGTTTAATGAAATCAATTGTTGCTTTAAGTTTGGGTGGACTGGCTGCTGTGCCTTATTTTTCCCACCACTCTAAAGTGACAATATTTTCCACCAGAATGGATGACATTGTTAAATTGAAAACCCTAAAACAATGATGATATATTCACTATAGAGTTACTAGAAAAGAAAAGGCGCCCTTGATTTCCACACAAAAATTAATTGAGATAAAGTGACAATAAATGTTGTTGCATTAGGGCACAATTATTTTTAAACTCTATGTCATCACTTTGAATAGTTACCCTTCCAATAAAAATGCGGCACTTTTCCCATCTTGTAACTTTTCCAATAAAGTGACAACATTGTTGTTGCTTTGAAAGCCAAATTTTTTTTAGGTCTCTAAAGTGACGACAATATCATCACTTTAAAGAATTGCCCATGAAAAAAACTTGCAATTCTTCCCCCTGCATTTTTAGCCCATAAAGCCATAACATATATGTCATGGCATTAAATATCATTGCTTTAGGGTATATTTTTTGTAGTGATATTTTGGCCACTGAATTTTTTTTATCCGAATTTTAACAAAAAACTTCATAGCATGTGAGTTAAGTGAATTCATTTGAAATTATATATGAGTAAAGTGTAGTTTTCTTATATTTAAGTGAATTAGTTAATGTTAAGAATTCTAAATAGGAGTTAAAATATATTAGTCTTGTCTCTTTATTTTAATAACACACTTGAAATGAGAAAAAATTTATTATAGTATATGACTTGGGTAAAAAAATCAATTAAAACTCTTAATGTTTGTAAATATCAAAATTCATATATTTTTTTACTAATAATTTTATAAAATATATAACAATAACAAATAGTTTGTAGATCCAAATTAGGAGAAGGCTAATATAAAACATCAAAACATGTAAATATGGAAAAAAATTTGCTCTCTTGTGATTTTCCTAAATTCACTTAACCCATTTACTATAGAATATCTTGTAAAAAATTTGACCAAAAGAATTTAATTGGGCAAAGTATTAAAATTAGAAAGCACAGGTGAGTAATGAAAAATCAAAAAAACTACAAAGTGGATTTATCTCTTATTTAAATGTTGTTAGTTTTCTGTTTAATTAGCAATGTTACAAAGTTAAATTGATCATATATTTTAAGTTCCTATCATTCTATGCTTTCAAATACACATATAAACTTCAGCCGCTTGATTTTGAATCTAAATTTCTTGTAAACATCCTTTTTTGAATCATCCTTGTGGAGAATATCTTCTAATCAACGTTCTGACATTCACAGGCTCCGAGAATTTCTTCTAAATAACATGTGCCCGGTACCCAGCAAGAGCCCATATTGGAAATACATTCCTGTACAGTGCATAGTGTATCAAAGGAGTTCTCATGAAAGTTCCTAGTGCGTTCCGTAATAAATAGAAGCACAAAACAAGTAGCACTGTGTTCTTAGTAACGAATATTTATCTTTTTTATCTTTTTATTATGCCTTCTTGCATTAGAGGATTAAAAAATAATATTGAATTGTAATTAATAAGATATCTATTTATTTTATTTAAAGTAAAAACAAAAAATTAGAAACATCAATTTAAATTTATTATCAAAATTTTTGTAATATTTTATGATTAAAGTGTAATGCACAAATATTCAGATAAAATTTTACAGCTATTGTGTCAATCAAACATTCACTATATACGCCTAATTGCTTCATTTTCAATAGAAAATTAGGAATTAGTTGAAGAGTAAAGTCGATAATCATAACTATTAATAAAGAAATAAAAAATGAAGAATTTAATAAATAACAAGTTATCAAAAAGTAATTTTTTTAATTTATAATTATCCCATTCCTCATTTTTTAATCAATAATTATGATCATTTATTATAATCTTCAAAGTGTATCTTACACTTTAAAAAGTTAGATTCATACATTAGGAATTAGCCAAAAAACTTGCATTTTGCCTTTCAATTATGAGATTAATTAATATATTTATATTTTAAAAAATATACAAATAAATAAATATAAACAATGCACTAATCCTCTATCAAATAACAATATGTTATCATTAAATTTTTTATTAAATCTAAAAAGTGGAATTCGAATTCTTTCTATTTTATCATTTTTTTATCATTTTCAAAGAGATATGCAATTATCTACATGAAAATAATAGAAAAATATCAGCATAATATATATAAAGTATTATTATAAATGCATTGCCCACAACATAAAGGCTTATTGAAGTAATAACGTGAGCAACCTCATTACATATCTTATTTTAGAATTGCTGCTAGAAGTATCCATTTTTAGTCATTTATGATACTTTGTTACATTTTTTAATATTAATTAACTAATGATTGTATTATTATAATTATTGTTCTTTTTAAATAATTAATATATTTATAATATTTTATAGTGCTGAATCAAATTCTTTCCATATAATGCACATGTGACTTCTTAATTTTAGAACTATTTTTTGTTCAGTTTAAATGACATATGGATAAAATTAGTCCATCGATTAAAATAAATAATGTCATGGGGATGTGGAACAAAATTTAGTAGCATTTGGTGAGTGAATGATTCTCCCCCTTTCAGTTTGATGGAAGGTAGAAGTGAAAATGATGGAGCTTTCTGGCTCTTCTTGATTTAGAGAAATAATTTTGTGCTGAGTTTAAAAAGAATTCTAAAAAATAATAATTTTAATAGAAAATAATTCAATTTTAATCTTTTTTATATTAAATAATTTTTTACTTGTTTTTAAAGTATAAAACTAGCATATACATGAATTAATTTCTTATGAATCAATAATTAAATATATATCCTACTGCGATTGCCTATTTCCATTTTAACAATATTATTCACAAATCATAACTTTTACACGTAAAGTTCTCTAAAAATAAATTGTGTAAATAATATTATTACACTATTTAGAGCAGAACAATTAAACAAAGATGTATGATTTTTTTAAACAAGTTCATACAAAGCAATTGTGTAATTAGTATTATTATACAAGTTTTTTATAATTTAAGCCAAATTAGTAGGTTAGCTAAGTAATATGCCGGAGATTCTTCAAATTTACTCGCCGTCAATTTACCAAATTTTTTATTTTTTATTTTATGAGTACAAGAACTCCCCCTTAATATACACTTATTGGATAAAAATCCGTATTTGTATTTTAACATGAGATATGACATACAATTTCCCAAAAACAAAACACTTCAAATTTATTGTTTTTAATTTTTAATTTTAAATATTTGAACTTAATGTTTTTCATATATTCTTTTATTTTATTAGTGTCATTTGCAAGTGAAAATTTATTTTACATATTTGAGTAAATATATACTTTTCTTTATATCAAATGTTTTTCTTATGTTTATATCCTGTCATAAAATTGTTTTCTTTATTATATATTTATGTATTTATTATTGAAATATAATTTTCATTTTTATTTTTATTATATAAAGAAATTAATTTTATTTTTAAAATTGTAATTTTTTAATATTTTATGTTAAGCCCGTGCATGGACCTCGTACAAAGACTACACTACGTTTAAGAGTTAAATCTATTAAACATTAAATTTACAACATTTGAATAATTTTTATTTTAAGCAGAAAATTTAATTAATAGTTTGACAATTCTATTATAATATATTATATTTTTAAAATTATTCTTTTTATGATTTTAAAATTTATTCATCAAATTTCTAATTACTGTGATATGTATTATAAATTTAAATATATCTAAAAAAAAATAGAGAGTTTAGATATATATATATATATATATATATATATATATATATATATATAATCAATGAAACCTAATAGTGGCAATTGCTAAATTTTAAATTAAATCACGCATTGGTGATTGATTTACTGATTTTGAAAAGAGAAAATTAATAAAGATGGATTGTTTTACCCGGAACCTAGTAATTTCCTTTATCGTACGAAACCAATCTTAATAATTAAATTACTGGGTAAATGTGATCCTAAAAAAGTACTTCAGCGTGAAAGTCCACACCTGCAATTTGCCATAAAGGCAGTGGTTGTGAGAAAGGTTCCATTGGGATCTCCATTTTATTGCAACTGCCACACTTGATAAGATGAAGAATGTTCTTTTCATTTTTCTACATTTATTCTGTATTCACTTAATTTCTGAAGTTTACATATTTTCACATTCTTTTTTTTTTTTTACAAATGCTAAAATTTATTGTGAAATGATTCTCCCAATATATTAACCCATTTTTCTAATAAGATTTTGGATTGGTAACAACTTTTCAAAAATTTTAAAATTTTATTAATATTATGTAGTTATATAAATTTTTAGAAAATTTACATAAATTATTTAACAAGAGTTTGCAAAGGAGGAGTCTTACACGCAGCAGGTACTGCATCCTTGTGCCTTCATCTCTCAGTCTTTCGATAAAATCGAAAGAGCCAATGCCATTAATTTTTTTCTTTGCTTATGGATTGACAAGTAGATGTTTAGGCTTTGGCAGTGAGATGCATGTGCAGCATGCAGTGGCAGAGAAAGTGACTTTTCTCGTTCAAAAGCAACTTCAAATAACCTCTTTAAATTAACTCACTCGCACTTCTTTTATAGCATTAACTTAAAAATTATAAAAGGCTGACAAAATATCTCTAAATTTTAAAAGTGATTGTGATAATCCGTAAATAATATTCTATTTCTGTAATTTTATATGTTTAGAAGGACTTCATTGATTGAAAGTAAACCAATAATAAACTCTACCCTGAAGAAGGAATTTTCTAAAAAGCTAATAGGTACGGAGATTTCTTATTTAGTCTGTATAGTCTCTTTTCAAGTTTTAAATTTTAATAAGCAACCTCGATCTTTATATTATAACATGCTCATTTTCTATATTTATACATATAATTAAACGCAGCAGCCACTGCAACAATAATTTAGTACTATGATCATAATAACAATGATCGTCATCACAACTGCCCCCATCTTCGATTCGTCAAAACCCTAGTTTCTTTTATACAGTAAATGTCCCATAATTTATTTTGTCTTTCTTTTCGTGATGCCCTTCTATCCACAGATTTCATAGTTTTTTGAATCACAGTTCTTTTTCTTGAGTGAAGTGTGAGAGGGTTAGACCGCAATATTGTTATTGTGGATTATATCGTAATTGTAATATTTCATAACTGTAATATTCTGTAATTTTTCACTATACATTGGTATAATTCACACCTGGAGAATAGTGAAGATGCCAAGAAATTTTCATAATGTCAAACAAGAATTAGATAAATTGTTAATAATAACTGCAAAATATATCTCAAACTAGTCAACTTTGTAGGATAATTCAAGGGTTGGTTAATGTATAAAAATTAACCAATCTTTGAATGGGCCTAAGCTTATAATGGAAATGCAATTCTATCTAAAATTATTATAAAAATATATTTAGAATAATTTTAAATTTACATTTTAACATTTTATGAGTATCGTTATTTAAATGTATTATTCTCTGGATCATTGAACATAAATATCTACATAAATTGTTGCATTCAACATTTTGGAATTAGGAATTCAATCTTTGAATCCACTTTACTGCATTCATAAGATGTATAGTTCAACTTTTTTGACAAAACGTATATTTATAAATACTAATAAATTTTCAAGCATTCAAAGTTTTCAAATTTCTTTGATTATATAATTATTAAATGGACACGGATTGCATTTTATGTGAGAATTCTTAGTGATGCAAAAATTCAAATTCCTGCAATCTTTTAAAAATTCCTATTTATATCATCATAATAATTTTACTAAATACATTTGTAAGATTCAAATTTTTTATACATTTTTATTAAAATATAGTTACCAAGTGATATATTTCAATATTTAATTATATATTTCAAATTCTATTTTCATGTTAACAAGGATTATATAAAAAATGTCAAAATAGTCATTATATTTTGTCATGATATCTTTATTATTTTTAATTTTCTTAAAATATATTATCATATGTAATCTTATTGTTACTACTCCGTGTGTGATTTACATGTATTTTTCTTATTCTTATTATTTATTTATCCAATATCTAATGTTACTGTTGAATTTATATAAAAATTTTAATTTTCAATTATTTAAAATTCCTTATTCATATATTCAATATATAATTATTTAGATATATTTTAATAATTTGAATTTTTTATGTTAACACATTTTTATTAATAGATGTTTATTACCTTATATTAACCCAAATGTGATTTTCATTTTCAAAACCTAACATTCATATAAATATATTATTTCAAATATATTTATATAGTCGTTACATTTTTATAAAACATATTTGTATTTGTATAATCATTATTATTGTTTATATCTATGATATTTGCTATTATTCATCATTATATAAAAATGTTGACCTTTGCAATCTATTCAAATGATTTATTATATATTCAATATTTATTTACATCTTCTATTTTCAATATCTCAATATTTTTTAACTTATTTAATATATAATTTTGTTCTAAATTTTTAAATCTTTCAAAATATCTTTTTTATATATTCATAATATTTTTATTAAATATGTTTATAACATTTGATTGTTTTATTATACATTTTCATTGAAATATTTTTACTAAGCTATATTGAAAATTTTTAATTACCTACCCAAAAGTTTACTCTCATGTTAATATATGTTTTAAAATATATTGGTATAGTTATTCTATTGATGAATTTTTAAAATTTTATTTTTTAAAATATTTGTAGGAGTAAAAATCTGTCAAAAATAATTTTGGAAACATTTTTTTGACCAAAGATTGCATGATGAATTACTTGAAGAATTACAAATGAATCTTCCGAATGGAGTGTACTGTACCAAACGGTGTACAAATTAATTAAGTCATATGCGTCGAAACAATATCCAAAATCACCGCTTGGAGGTTTACAAAGTCATTGATAACTTTAGGTAAGCATCAAAACAATTTAGACTATACTTTCTTCCTTGAGAAGAAACGTGAAAAGATCACCACACTCGTTGTACATGTGAAAGGCATGGTAGTTGCATGAACTGATCTTTAAGAAAGTAAAGTCTTAGGAAACTAGTTATTTAGATCCTCTCAAATATATATATATATAAGATGCAGAAAAATCTTTTATTTAAAACAATTACGCCTTAAATCTATTACAAGAAATAGAAATGTTAAGATGCCAAAAGATTTGAAATTATGCATTGAGTCTAATCAAGTGCTTACTTATAAAGAGAGAAATTGGAGACTTGTAAGGAGGTTGATGTGTAAGAAATTTTAGAATTCACAAAATAATTTAATATTCATACAACCATAAAACCATAAAGAGGAGTACAATAATTGTACAAATAAAATAAAGATTCTCGAATTACCTGATCCTCTTACTGCATCCATAATGTCTAACTGTAGGATTGGTTGGATCACTACCCACTCTTCCTCAAGTGAGTCTCAGAGAAAATATTTGGAATTACAAACTGCAATGTGATAGGAGACTGCAACTCACCTTATAACAAAGTGGATAGGGATCCTAACCCTAACTCAACTAGGATTAATTGACCCATCATAATTAATCTAGAATAGGGTATATGCACACACTTTAGAGTTTTAATATAATACAAAGTCTAGGCATTATTATTATATTAATGACATTGAATTAATATTAATTCAATTATATATTAAAATATGTTTAGTCCATAAAATTATTTTACAATCTCCCACTTGGACAAACACATTTTAATGTATAATTTGAATTACAATATGTGGCCACTTTTAAACAATGTCATTAATACAATTCATATCATTACAACCATAGGTCAAATATGAGATTTCATTAAATGAATACCTAATCATCCTGATAGGGTTGAAAAGATATACATATATGAAATACCCATTCTAAAAAGACTTAAACAATATAAACTGTGTGCATAATCGAAATATACAAAATGATCCATGCATCCGTCCTAAGATGCTTTACAATAGTTGGAGACAGGGTCTTAATGTCTCCTTATACTGCCATAATTCAAATAAGTGCACTTTATAACATGGCAATATTATAAAATCTCGAGATCACCATAATTTTCAAGTTTCAAAATACACAAATACTCCCACTAACCTAAAACATCAAAAGATTCAATAAGGCCCATATCCAATACATGTCTTTTAAATATTCCTACAGCTAGGCCTTTAGTTAATGGGTCTGCAAGCATACAATCTGTCGAAATATGCTCAATATGAGTAAGATGCTTGCGTGTCTTCTCTCTCACGAACTGATATTTCACATCAAAGTGCTTTGTACTGGGCAGAACTTTTATTATTTTAAGAGAAGCTAACAGCAACAGTATTGTCGCAATAAATGGTTAAGGGTTTCGAAATGCTTTCAACTTAAGTAGAATTCATAGATAAAATTCCTTAATCATATAGCCTCTCGAGTGGCTTCATAACAAGCAACATACTTTGCTTCCATAGTAGAGGTTGATATTAAAGTTTGTTTGACACTTTTCTACTAATACAACTCCTCCTTACAAGTATAAAGATATATCCAGATGTTAATTTTTTATCATCTAGGATAACCAGCAAAGTCAGAGTCTGAATAGCTTGTACAAATCAGATCACTAGATCTTCTATACGTCAACATATAATTCTTTGTACCTTGTAGGTACCTCATGACTTTCTTTACTGCTATCCAGTGTCTTTGACTAGGATTGCTTAGGTACCTCCCAAGCACACTAATTGCAAAAGCAATATCTAGGGCGTGTACAAACCTGGGCATACATCAAGCTACCAACAGCAGAAGCATACGGGACCATACTCATTTTAGATTTCTCATCATCATTTTGAGGACACTGGGCTTTGGAAAACACTTCACCCTTTTGAATGGGTGTAGCACTATGTGAGCATGAAGCCATGTTAAATCTTTTAAGTACTTTATCTATATATGCCTTTTGAGACAAACCAAGCAAACCTTAGGATCTGTCATGATGGATCTCTATGCCAAGCACAACGACGCATTTCCAAGATCCTTCATGTCAAAATTCTGTGACAGTGCTAATTTTGTCTTGTTCAAAAGATTTATATCATTACTCGCAAGGAGAATGTCATCAACATACAACACCAGGATCATAAAATTGCCTGCACTCATCATATAATAGATGCACTGATCCTACTGCATTCTTCCTTAAATCCAAGAGATGACACAATCTCATGAAATTTGAGATACCATTGCCTAGATGCTTGTTTCAAGCCATATATCGACTTATTCAACTTATATACTAGGTGCTCTTTTCCATTCTCTTGGAAACCATCTAGGTTGTTTCATATAAACTGTCTTCCGATAGGTCACCATTAAGGAAGGACAGTCTTCATATCCATTTGATGTAGCTCGAGATCAAGATAAGCTACCAAAGCCATTATAACTCGAAATGAGTCTTTGGTCGAGACTAGTGAGAAGGTCTCCTTATAATCAATTCCTTCCTTCTGTGTGTAACCTTTAGCAACTAATCTGGCCTTGTATCTTTCAATTTCACCTTTTGCAGTCTGTTTAGTTTTGAAAATCCACTTACACCCAACTAGTTTACATCCTTTCAGGTAGTTCCACCAAATCCCATACATTATTCTTGTTCATTGAATTTATTTCATCCTCCATGGCATGAATCCATTCTGAGGAATTAGAACTTGAAATAGCTTCTGAAGAAGCTAATGGGATCAAAATTGTTATTCACATCAAACTCATGTTTTTGCAAATAAACGACGTAATCATTTGAAATAGCCTGATGACGAGTTCTTTGTAATCTTCTTAGGGGAACTTCTACAATTTCTTCATTTGGTTCATTCACCAGTTGGATCGATTCAATTATGGGTTGGACTGGATTAATTTATGGTTCTATGTGAGATGGTCATTTAGAAGGTACTATCAGAGGAACGACACTTTGCTTATCAAGTGTTTAAGAGACATTACTTTGTTCTTCTCCTAGGGAGATCTGAAGTGATTTTCTCCCACTGTCCAACTCATCCTCGAAGTAAATAGCACGATCAGATTCAACAACTCTCGATGAATGAGATGGGCAATAAAACCTACTTCCTCTTGAACTAATGCAATAGCCAATGAAATATCCACTAATTATTCTTGCTTCAAGCTTCTTAGTATGTGGATTATAAGGTCTAACTTCAGCTTTGCATCCCCAAACATGAAAATGTTTTAAGCTAGGTTTCTTATCATACATTAGTTCATATAGGGTCTTTGGTACAGATTTGCTTGGAACTTGATTCAACACATATGCAGCTATTCTCAAAGCATCACCCCATAAGAATTTTGGTAAAGTGGAATGAGTCATCATACATCGTACCATCTCCATAAGTGTTC
Source organism: Sindora glabra (assembly GCA_020226215.1). Taxonomy (NCBI): domain Eukaryota; kingdom Viridiplantae; phylum Streptophyta; class Magnoliopsida; order Fabales; family Fabaceae; genus Sindora; species Sindora glabra. Next base: position 63,842,857 of record CM035230.1, on the reverse strand, counting down.
CATTTCTCCGCTCTACGATTCCATTCTGCTCCAGTGTGCCAGGCATATTGTAACTAACTTTTATTCCACACTCTTGCAAATATTTTGCAAAAGGACTAGGGTTTCTTCCAGTTTCATCATATTTGTCATAAAATTCATCACCTCTATCTAAGTGTACACATTTAATTTTCTTTCCTAATTTCAATTCAATTGCAGCCTTGAATCTTTTGAAAGCTTCTAATGCTTCAGACTTTTCAAAAAGAAGTTCTATCCATCCAAATCTTGAATAATCATCAATGAAGGTGATAAAATACTTGAAGCCTCTTATTGCACTGGGTGAGATAGGCCTACACACATCAGTATGGATTAACTCTAGAATACTTCCTTTACTGATCCTCTTTCCTTTTCTAACTCTAGCTGTTAATTTTCCTTTGATGCAGTCTACACAGACGCTGAAATCTAAGAAGTCAAGATTAGATAAAACTGCTTCTTTTATTAATCATTCCATTCTTTCTTTGGAGATGTGGCTTAATCTTCTATGCCAAAGATGTGGCTTAATGCTTCAGACTTTTCAAAAAGAAGTTCTATCCATCCAAATCTTGAATAATCATCAGTGAAGGTGATAAAATACTTGAAGCCTTTTATTGCACTGGGTGAGATGGGCCTACACACATCAGTATGGATTAACTCTAGAATACTTCCTTTACTGATCCTTTTTCCTTTTCTAACTCTAGCTGTTAATTTTCCTTTGATGCAGTCTACACAGACGCTGAAATCTAAGAAGTCAAGATTAGATAAAACTGCTTCTTTTTATTAATCATTCCATTCTTTCTTTGGAGATGTGGCTTAATCTTCTATGCCAAAGCATTGAAGAAGTTTCATTTAACCTTGGTCTTTTATTTCGAATAACTGAGTTAATGGAATTTTCAAAAGTATTATCCAAAACTATTCAAAGTACCAGTTCCAATAACACAGGAGTCATAATATAGCTTAAAATTATTATTTCCAAATAAACATAAATATCCATCTTGGTTTAAACAAGTAATAGAAATCAAATTCCTTCTCATGGAAGGTATAAAAATAATATTTTTTAATTCTAAAATATGACCAGTAGACAGATGTAAAGAAACGACTCTTGTGTGTTGAACTTGTACTTTGTCTCCATTTCCTAATCTCAAAGCTGTTTCACCCTCACTTGGCTTCCTTAGATTTCTCAATGCCTGCAAGCAATTAGTGACATGGATAGTGGCACTAGTATCTAGCCACCAAGTGTTAGAAGCAACTTCAATACTATTGAATTCAAAATAAACTAGAGCTAGAGGGTTACCTTTGTTCTTCTTTTCAAGCTATTTCTTAAAATTGAAGCAATCTACCCTTTTGTGCCCATACTTCTTGCAGAATTTATAGTTTCCTTTGAATGTGGCTTTCTTTAGCTTATGCTATTGCTCCCTCATATCATTCTTCTTCCTTTCATGATTGGATTTTCCCTTATTGTCCTTTTGGAAGGGCCTATTTACTTGTCCAGAACTCAAACCATGAGAGATGAAGTTTGTTACTTACATCTTTGTCTTCTTCATATCCTTTTCTACTTGAGTCACTATAGAAATCATCTCATTAATGGTCCATTCTCCTTTTTGAGTATTGTAAGATGTTTTCACTACATCAAATTAAGAAGGAAGCGACTCCAGAGCTCGCCAAATTAAGTAACTATCTCCCAGATCGACATTCATGCTCTTCAATCGACTGTAATAATGCACCAGTTTCATTATATGTTCCCAAATACCACTCACTCCATCATACACAGTCTTCTCCAATAAGGACAAATAATATCCTTTTTCAACTTTATCAAACTTAACATATTTTTTAGCCACTGAATCCAAGAATGCTTTCGCCTTCTGACTATTAGGAATACTTTGCCTAATAGTCTTATCCATAGTATACTTTATCACCATCAGATAGACTCCATTAGAATGAGTCCATTTTTCATGATGTGCCCTTTGAGTAGGAGTTGACTCCTCATTGATTTTCAGTTCCTCTTCACGCAAAGCTAAATCAAGGTTTGAGACTCCCAGATACAATTTCAAGGATTCCACCCAGTCCTTATGATTAGTCCCATTTAGAGTTTTCATAGAAGTCAGTTGCATAGGAACAGAAGCTGAGAAAAATTATTAAAATTTATGAAATTAATCATAAATTACCAACATAACATGTTTGAACAATATTCATGCTTAAATTTTTCTTAAAAATATGCAACCATTTACAGTATAATACTATGATACTTAGTACCGATGGGGTATAAATATTATAACATAATACAAGAACTATATGCTAAAATCCTAAAACCTAACACCAATAGGGCATTTAAAATTTTAGAAAGTTAACATACAATTCTAACACTCATGTTATCACTTACTAACTATACTAATAGAATTATACTGATAGGATAAAATTTTCATTAATATAGTACTTTCTTTATTTTATTATTCCAAAATTAAATTATCATAATAGCAATTTAATCAACAATATTACATAAAATAGTACAGGAATTTTATGCAATTAACCCACGATAAGTGAGTATAATTACACAAAATTTAAAGGTAAAATATGAGCAATTATAATCTTTGTATAAAATAAATAATTAATTGTATATTAATAACAAAATTAATAAAATATGCATACAGTACATAAATCATCCAGAAAAATTTTATATAGTACAAAATTATACAAAGATTACATAGAAAAAATTTCATACCAAAATTCAATTAAATTGATACTCAAAAAATTAAAATAAAATTAATAAAAAATATTTTATTTTCAAAAAATTGTGAAACAAAATTATCAAAAATGAGGCTCAGAGAGTGGAGCAGAACCATAATTTTAATTTTGCAAAAATAAAAATAATAAAAAATACTAATACTAGTGCACGCGCCACTTGTGTGAGCACACTTGCTAGAACAAGTGAGTGGTGGACCAGATGAGGATGATGAAGGGGCAGCTAAGGAAGCCTTCGCCCATTTCCAGCTGTGAGTTTCCATACAAAGAAAAAACCAACGCACCTGTCAATTTGACAACTCACTCGCTATCAAGCGGTAGTCATGCAAGCACTGAAACTCCTAATACGTATTCCAGAAAATATACGGCCAAATTGCCGTACTTTCAGACAATAGTAGTCAATCTCGTACTATGTGCTTCAATGTCAATAATTATTTGCAAAAGTAGGATTGCATGAAAACCCCAAGATCCAAGGGGAATGAAAATACAAAGAGGGCTTTTGTTTCTAATATTTCTGTAATCTAAGTTTTCCAGAATTTAAACAAAATATTCAATAATTTTCCAGGATATTTAACAAATTCTTATATCAAACATATCCAAAAATTGTTAATATTTAATCTCAATTCAAAATTAACAACATACTAATTAAAATAAATAAGAAATAACAAATCTAAAGTAATATTGCCATAATTTGATTTTAATGTATTATGGCTGAAGCATATAAGGAATTCATATTAGATATAATAAAATATTATAATTTGTGCAATTTGACTCATCAATATGGATTTTTGACTCTGATACTAATTGTAAGAAATTTTAGGATTCACACAATAATTTAATATCCATACAACCATAAATCCATAAAGAGGAGTACAATAATTATACAAATAAAATAAAGAATTTTTGAATTACCTGACCCTCCTACTACATCCATAATGTCTGATTGTAGGATTGGTTGGATCATTGCCCACTCTTCCTCAAGTGAGTCTCAAAGAGAATATTTGGAATTACAAACTGCAACGTGATGAGAGACTGTAGCTCACCTTATAAGGAAGTGGATAGGGATCCTAACCCTAACCCAACTAGAATTAATTGATCCATCACAATTAATCTAGAATATGATATATGCACACACTTTAGAGTTTTAATATAACACAAAGTCTAGGCATTATTTTTATATTAATGACATTGAATTAATATTAATTCAATTATATATTAAAATATGTTTAATCCATAAAATTATTTTGCATGATGTACTTATATCACACAAGGCTAGATCTTGCCTGTACATTGAATGTTATTAGTCAAAATCTATTTATCTATCTAAATAATAATCCTCAGTTTGTACGGTATATACATAAACATATACGACTAGTCGACTGCTTCTTCTTCATTCTGCTTATTTTATTCATTTTTCCTTTTGGTTCTTCAGCTTTATACGTCTTTATACTTTCTCTATATAAATAAATAAATAAATAATAATTATAATAATAATTTATTATATTATGTTATATATTGTATATATTAAAATATATAAAATTAAGAAAATTTATATTTATAATTATAATATTAGTATATTTTTCTTTTTATTTATTTAAGTTCATATTAATTGCATAATAAATTTGAGGTACATGCAGTGAATGAGTTTCTTTCAATTTTTTATTAATATTTTTTAAAACATATCTGTTGAGTTCGGGAATAAGTATTTTTGGTAATTTTTTACTCTTTTTCTGAGCAGATTACAGTGGTAACTAATTTATAACATATGTAAGTTTTTGTTTTCATGTATTTAATGTTTTGAATAATTTTTATTTTAAAAGTATAAAATTACAACATCATTTTAGTATAATAAAGCTATACTACGATGCCCACTTAAAATCAATTTACCTATGCTTTGTAATAATACATACATTTTAATTCCAAATTTTACCGTCTTTTTTTTACCTTCATCTTCTACTTTCTTTTCATGTGAATAATAATAATAATAATAATAAGGGATTGGTAACCTTTACATCCATATATAAAAAAAGTTAAGTTAGACTTTATTTTAAATAAATGAAGTCTACTTTATAAATTATTGATCTAAATTTTGTTTATTAGTCTATATAAGGCCAAAATTTAAGTACAGTAGTTTCACCTATTTAAAAAGATCTAACTTGGCCTATTAGCTAATTTAAAAGCCTACCTATATAACTAAACCTTCAAGCAAGTTAATAACATCAAGCTTTCAAGGTAAAAAAATAAATTAACAATAAAGTTAGATATATATTTATAATTGTATGCATTAAAATTATATTAGTATTATATATAAGTAAATTTTATAAATACATATATTATATATGACATTATAGTATATCATATATAAATACATTAGCTATTTAGTAGGTTGACTTAATAGGCATATGAGCTGAACTTACAAAAATTTAATTTAATTTGTTTATTCAAATCATACATATTATAAAATGGACCAACATAGCGGCCAAGCTTGTGTAGGTTTAAGCTTGCACAAACTTGCTCCTATAAGCTCATATTCCAAGTAAGCCAAACTAGTTGAGATCATAGGGTCTTGAATAAATCACACATTTTTTATTATTAAAAATAATTAAATCATTAAAAATGTGTATACAAGGATCAAAAATTAAAATCTCAAAATTTGTGAAGGCATTATAAAGGTTATTTGATTGAGTTAGATTAAAAAAATATATATTTTTTGCATACATTATAATTGACTAATTAAATTTTTTATTTTGTATAATGGATTATAGTTAGATAAGTCTAAAAAAGTATATTAGATCATTGCACATTGTATTGAGAATTGAGTTACATTAAAAAGATCTCTAAATACTTGAATAACTATTAAAAGATAAAATTAAATAAATCAATTAAAATTGTAAGGGCCCACAAGCTCATGTGGGCTTGCCAACATAAGATTGCAATGAAAATGGGCTTCATTTTTTAAGCCTACACCTACAAAGCCCCACATTGGTCTTAAGCCCATTTTATATCCATAATTCAAATAGACCTAATTCTTTATTTATTCATAGATTACTTGACCTAATTGTATCCCTATTATCACCATTAACTACTTCCATTAACAAGCACATTTATTGTGGATATTTTAAGTCAATATCTTTTTATTAAAATTATTTAAATACTCATTATTATTTTATTATTATTAAATTATTAATATAATTTTTTATTCAAATAAAAAGTAGAGGTTAACAACCTTCACAAATAGATATAGAAATTAACAATCCCTGTATATTTATATTATATGTACTTTTGTACTATATCTTATATTTTTTTATATTTAAAACTAGAAAATTTTAGATAAATTTATATTTGTTATTTTAGTACAATTTTTTCTTTATTTTATATTTTTACTAATTTTATTTCTTTGTCAAATTCTACGTTGATTACGCGACGAGCTTGAACTTTGGGTAGCATATAATACTTTTTTTTATTTTCTTTCTTGATATTTTTTATAATTTTCTCATATTTATCTATATGGTTGGGACATAAGTGTTCTGTTAAGGCTAATATGAGATTTTTATCCTCCTTTCAAATATTTATCTTTATTATAATGATAAAATTTTATAATAATATTTTATACTATATATACATTTTCATACTACATTATATTTATTTTTATATATAAGTTTAGGAAATGATAAATAGATTTACATCCTTGATATTGGTTTATTTCTGGGCAGAAATTAAGTAATGTTTCTTAGGTATTTGTCATAAAAATTTTCATTTAAACTGTAAAAATTGTATTAATTTCTCTATTAACTATTAATAATTTAAATGTGATAATTTTAATAATTACTAATATTATAGTTAAAATAAAATAATTAATATACATGTTATAATCTGAATAAAAAATCTTATTACAAACACCTCAGAAATTTTGACTAAATTTTGTTCTTCATTTTTCTTTTTATTTTGTATTTTATATTAACTTTCTATTTTATTTGATTTCATATTGATTGTATTATTTATTATTTATAATTTTATATTAAAAGTGCCAACTCAGAACACCAAATCAAAATAATAAAATTATACCATGATATTCATATAAAATAATAAATTACACTTTTTTAATAATAGAAATAATAATCTACTTAATATCTAAATGCAACATTTAAGATTCGAATCCCAAATATAACAAGGAATAAATCTCTTAAGATAATATTAAGTGCTATTATACTACTAAAGTGTCAATAATAAATTATGCATTTTGATTCTACAGTTTAATTTATTTCTTTTTCATTTCATTTTTTGCCTTCATTTTATATAAATAAATATACAAATAATAATATTTACCAATAATTATAAAAATACTACAACAATAGTAAATTATACATAATAATAACAATAAATAATATATATTTTATGACATTAAAATTGACTTTCATATTATATATTAGCATATTATATTTCACTTTTTATATATAAAGCTAAAAAATTTTAAACGTTGTTATATGATATTTCCAAGATAAGCATTTTATTTTAAGGTCAACAAGAGATTTTAACATTCTTCTTGAAGTTTTCTTCATTTTTTTCCAAGTCGTAGTGAGGATTTTTTATTAATCTTTTTCTGTAATATACATGGGATTTTAACATATATAGGTTTTTGGATTTTTTTATTTTTGAAGTGCCAATTTTTAACGCTATTTTAACGCAATAAAAATATATTATGAAACTCATATCAAAATATTTTGATTTATTTTATTATAAATTAGATTTTAATTTAAAATTTTATTTTTTATGATAATTAATTTCAATTTTTGACTCCTAAACCGAGCATTGCACGGGAGTAATGCGGTCTGTCCAAATATTGATTCTCAGAATGTACCACCATTCCATGTGTTCAGTAGTTGGTACCCTTTTCTTTTTCTTATTCCACTTTTATTCTTATCTTTTTACTTTTTAATTACAAATATGGCTTAATTTGGGTACATGCATACACGACTTCCTTCGTTTAGTCGAAATTGTTTATTATAGAAAATTATTATTTATATATTAAGAAAAAATAATATATTATTTATATTCATAACTAAAAAATAATACTTAAAAATTAAGAAATAAAGAAAAGTAATTTTTTTAAATGAAAAAACTTCTCCAAAAAATTTATATTTAACATTAAATAAATAAATTTTTTATTTAATATTTTATCACTATATTTTATAAAAAACACTTTCTCACAAAATAAACAAAACTTATTTTGAACTTTTGTTTTCTAACCCTACTATTTTATATTTTTTTATTTTCATTGATCTGATTATCATCTTATTGGGTCTAAATAACATTGGGTTTGTTGTTTTTCTTATTCTCACTCTCATTTAAATTCATTATTATTATTATTAGATGTTGTTTGGTCCAATGTTTTAAAATCTTGATCAAATCGATGGTTCAATCAGTCCAATTGAGAACTAGATCCTAGTCCAGTTTGGATTTTACCATAAACCTAGACAACCAATCAAATTGATTTAAATTGGCCTAACATAGCATTTGCCTAATAAACCCGCCTAACCAGGATCGGTTTAGGTGAGTCAACTGCATCTTCAAATTAAGAATTTAAAGTTGTACTCTAGAAGCCTCAAACTAAAGCTTATGAGGCCAAACATTATATAATATATATATATTTTCTATTTTCCATATTTCACTCCATCTAAATTTTTTATAAATGATATAGATTATATATATTTATATTATATACTATATAATTAAAATATTCTTATTTAGCTAATGTTTAGTTTAAATTTTTATTAGATTGAAATGAAATATAAAACAATATTAAAATTTTAATAAATATTTTTAATTAAAATAATATTAATATTTATTATTTTACATTTCATAAACATATTTGTATAAGTTAAATTGATTTAATATTTATATATATATATAATATTATAATTTATATATAAAAAAAATATATTAATTGATTCAATCTTTCTTTTCCAAGCTTTATAAGCCTCTCGATCCCACCTATGTTAGGCCATATTTCCTGCCTCAAGTTCATCTAGAACAATATTGAGTGCTTCTAGAGCCTCTTGCTCTTCCAGCACATATTGGATTTTCATGCTCCAAATTTTGTAATTGCCACCATTCAGTTTTTCACCCTTATTAAGTTCAGCAACAATATTTCTGGAAGCAATAGCCATTGTGTTTGTAGAAATACAAAGTTCTATATGTGGATAGAATTGCACATAATTAATGTCTAGCCATACATATATATCTACTTTGGCTCTAATTAATTATGTTAGGACTAGTTTACATGTAGGGTTTAGAGTCAAAAGGTCACTACGTTTTCAATCATCATCTAAATTCCTAATGTGAGGCTAATGCTAAAATAATTAATTAAGCAAAGTACATTAAATAAAAGAACTTATAGACATGTAATTTCAATAATAAAAAAAATTACATAAATTGAAATATATTTCAACAATACAATACATAAAAGAAATTACATAAAATATCATATATCAAACATCTACCTAAATCTTACAATGTTTTCAAATGTTTGATTCTTTATGGAAAAGAGCTAATGAACCTATCATATAGCTCTTAAGAAAACTTGATTTCGGTACTAGATTTCCTATCTACCTGACAAGCCTTGTAAAAGTTTAAATCACATTTATGATTTTTACACTCTAAATAGTCTAATACAAATATATGGGCAATATTATTATATTGTTTATATCCACTTATTCTTTCTAATAGGAAATCTAATATATTCTTTTGGTAATCTATAGGTAAGGTGTTTCGTAAGGACTTTAATTTCTTTGAATTTCAGTTCATCTTTAAAGCACCAGCACATATCAAGTTTTGAACTTTTTCATGAAACTTAATAATATGATTTACAAGATGTACAAAATTATCTTTATAAACTTCTAAATCAGCTTGAAGATTTTTGAGTTCGACAATCTTGACTTCTTGTCTTTGTGCTGAGTTCGTATGATTCTTGATATACGTATGAGTCTCACCATTTTTTTTATAACATATATGAAAAATAAAGGACCCAATTACATTTTTAAGGTAATAATTTTCATAAAAAATTATACTAAAAAAATCCATTATAAAAAAATTAAAATAATTTTGTACATCATGTAAATAGTTTATAAGAAATTCTCACAATAATTATTAAAAAAAATTCAGAGTGTGAGAAAAAAATTTCTCCTATGAATTAGTATAGCGTTTCAAGATGACTGGGCAGCTTATAATATGTCTGAAAGGATGGCTGAGTTCTAGTTCTTGGTAAAGATTGTGAGATCAAATCCCACTTCTATATATATATATATATATATATATATATATATATATATATATATATATATATATTAACCGTTTTAACCTTTTTTTTTATGGTCTGCTAAATATAAGGACAAACTTGACGCTATCCCATGTTTGTGCGTTTCCAAATGGTTGTGAAGCGTCAAGTTTAACAAATGGCGTCAAATCTTTGAATTGTCACCCCCCACTCATACGCTTTTTTAATTCAAAGATTTGACAAAGTTCATGATGACTAGATGGTCATACTGATCCCAACTCATAATCATGTCATAGAAAGGGTATATGTTGAGTAAAGGAATTCAGCCAACATTCTGTTTTCACACGCAACAAATGCTTTTCATATTGGCAAGAAAAAGTTCGACCATTTTTCAAACAAAATTCTTTCTGACTTTCTTTCGACGTTTATATATATATATATATATATATATATATATATATATATATCCTTTTTTTCATTAAAAATTTTTCATTTTTCATATAACTATCTATTGACAGTTTTCTTTAACAGTTTTCATTTTTTATTATTTTTTTATTTTTCTAACTGCCTTATAGTTTTATGACAGTTTTCAACTGCCCTTTTGACAATTTTCCTTTTTTTTAAAAAATTCAAAATTTTAAGAAAAAAAATTGGATTTTTTTATTATCCATAAATTTATGGATGCCTTATTTGAATCGGATTATGATCTTGTGTTGTTCAATTGAAGGATGCCGAATATTATAGAAAGAAATTTAAAATGCAAGACAGTAATAAAGAAGGCATCAATATTAACAACAGTGGCGATGAATCCTGTAAATTCATAATCATTGTTGACTAGATTCACATTCCCACTTCTATGTGCAAAATCGCTCTAGGTATTGATTGAGCTTTTGTCCATCCGTCATAGTTAACATCGAAGGAAGTGAAAATGGACGTATCAATATGTTTGGCGATGGCAAAGAACAAGTTTTAAAGGTTTTCATTAAATTTAACGCTTTCAACCCCTCTTCCATCCTACTGTACATGTGATTAGTGAGTGCTTGCACTAACATAATCTCTGATACACAATCACACATTTTTTTAAAGAGGTTTGACCCAAAGAAAATGTGTCCTTTCAGGATTATTCTCTTGTCTGCCAATTTTGAAGTGCCTATTAAATTCGGAAACAATATCCTATTCTAGTCTAGAATCCATATTTGCATTCTGATGAAGAAGCCGATCAAGTAAATTGACAGTAACAATTCCTTAATTCAAGCCATGATAAAAAAAAAATATTGCCAATAAACATGACAAATAAATTACCATAAACAAAATGGCTGATGGCAGTAAAAAAAAATCTCCCAAAAAATCATTTTTTCAAACACTAGGAACATCCATATATATATATATATATATATATATATATATATATATATATATATATATATAAGAGAAACCAGAAAAACAAACAATAAACAGGCTCTGATACCAATGTTGGATAAATATAAGAGGAATATGAAACAGATTCATACATACCAAATGTCATAAGTATGCAGCAAAAATTTTAGAATTTTGTGTTTGTTTTTACTAGTCGTATTAGCAATCACTTCGAAAAGATAACTTTGTTCACAGCATAAATTCCCTTTTTCATGTGCAAAGAGAAATGAGAGAGAATTTTAAGAGATTCTGATGAATAATAATATTGACTAATCCAAAAAAATTTTTCTTTTGCCTATTTATAGGTATTTCTTAAGTCATGATATAGATCGGGTTATAAGCCCATTTTAGGCAACTTGGACCCATGATCCAACACATAATAAATACACAATATATATATAGAATTATGTATGTGTATATGTGCACATATATTGGTCATAAGTGTATCATAAATATCAAAGTATTAAATGAGAGCATTATTTTTATGTAAAAAATGAGAAAAGTGAATTGTAACCAATAAATATTATATTAATAACTAGGATTAAAATATAATTAAGAGACACATAATCTCTAAAAAAATAACATGATCATTTAACAAAGTCAAATAAGTTTGTATTTTAATTTTAACCCTTCAAATTTTAATCTAATGATATGATTTATTCCTCTCACTTTTATATAAAAATAATGCACTCATGTGATATACTCTCATTAAATATATACAATATAAGTGCATCATACAATGTATATATGCACCCTATACATCTACAAAATATATATTTGATACGGAAAATATTCCCTATTACTATAAAAATTGAAATTATCATGAATTTGTACAAATAAAGTTCAACAATAGAAATAAAATTTTTATGAATAATATTTTATTCAACGTGAATAATTCATAAAGTATATAAATTTCCAAGATAGGGGATGCTGGAGACGCTTTTGCAGAGTTTAATGTTTTTTGCAATTTGCTTTCCATCCGGCATATTCAAGGCTTCTTATTTTCTTTTGAGTCTTTCTTTATTTATTCTCAATTATGAAAATGTAAAATGTTTGCGCACAGATTCTCCGATATATATGCATAACTACCATGGTACCCGTGTTATGCACGGACTTCTATTTGTTTCATTATATAACAATAATAATGAATATATTAATAAAATATTTAACTATTTAAATTTAAATATATTATTTTTTATTATTATGAGATGCATGAATTTTATTTTTTGCCAAACTAAATCAAACTTCAATTGCTATTTGTTTCATGATATAACTATATAAAAATATTATTTTTAATTATTATGCTATGCATGAATTTTAATTTTTTTTCCAAAATAGATTAAACTTCAATTGTTATATATAATTTTGGATAACAAATTTTATATGAGTCCACCTATATTTCAATTCATTTTAAATTGTAGACCTTTACATGGTTAAAGAAACAATTAGACTCTAACTTGTAACTGTACCACATATTCTATTAGTTTTGGTAAGTCACAATAAGTAAAAAAGAATATAAAAAATAAAGATTGATTAAAATTGATTTTGTTTTATGGTACTAAGAAATCAAAATCAAAATAAGAATGGATTGAAATGGTTGTACTTAATAACAATTTGAATTATCAAAGGAGGAACTTCAGTCCCAATACAATCACAGGCACATAATTTCTAACTTTATACCCCTCGAACATCTGAGTTAGAAAATGTTAACATGCTATCAAAGCAATTCCCTTTCTTTCACCATAAAAACCACAAGATGCCATTTTATTTTATTGATAATTAATGATTAACAATACCCAAAGCATTGTCATACTGATGTAGCAATACAAAGATGCCCACTACAGTCCCAAAAAAAAAAATCTCTTTTACCTACACCTCTAAATTCAATTACTGGTTTACAATCAAATCAGGATTTCTATGTGGTTCATACCAACAAAGTAAAGATGCTTATAATTGGCTATCAAAAGGTTGAGTCTCAGCAAAGTTAACATTTGCATCTCAATCTCGATTCTTCTTGATAAGTATAGATTTCCCGTCATAATTCTTTAGCAAAGAAAGGAAGAAGATTCTGCGACAGTGAGAGGCCTCACAAATTATTTCCATAACTAACTGGTAAAATTACTTTTAAAGATGAAATAGATCAATTTATAAAGATGAAATAAACAAAGTGTCAAAATTACATTGTATAATGATCCAAATCCATGCTAGTTTTCCTCTTCACTTCAACAACTTAGTGACAACACTATTTTATAATGAAAAAATATGTAAATGTGAACTGTTTTTGTACAAATTCTCCAATATATATGCATAATGTTTTAAGGATTTTTATTTCATGCACTGCCGGTGTAGTTCTCATTTACACTAGCGGTACATAACACTTCACCACATGTCCCACTACCTCTAAAATAAGATTTTAAATTTTTTATGTTTTCTAACCATTACTTTTTTAAATAAATTTTATTCTTTTATCATTTCAAAAGTTTAACTTTTTAATAAACTGTAATTTTTTTCAAAATGATTTTGTAACTTTTTTGCCTATTTTTTTGTTGCAACGTCAGTCTTTTTAAAATTTTTTAACCATTACTTTTTTTAAAATAAAACTTATCCTTTCTATATTTTTAGGAGTTTATTTTCCTAGTAAACTATAAATTAGTTTTTCAAAATTCTGCAACACCCAATTATTCCCTTTTAGTTTTGAAAATTTGTTTATTTAAAAATTTATGAATTAATTTATTTTAATTTATTACTTATAAAAAGTATGCAACATGTAAAATTTTAAAATCGCATCTTTTTTTGCTTTTTGAAAATTTGTTGCTTTTATATAGTATAAATTATTTTACATAGTTTCATATACATATATAATATTGATTTTGAAATATTTATTTCCTCTCTACACTAATTTGTGTTGAAAATAAATTTTGTCAATTGATTTATTAAGTTTCTAAAAAATATCATAAGAAATGTTTAAATTTTTTATATAGGCAAATTTTCAAATAACTAAAAATAATTTAATGACAAAAGGAGAGGAAATTAAATAATATTACTAATAAGTAATAGAACATAAGAGCATCAAAAAAAAATATAAACTTGACCATGATAACAATACTAAACAAGTCATTATATAAATGTAAAAATAAAAGATATTAATAAAAGGCTCTAGTTAGGTCTTTCGTATTCATAAAAAGAGGACTAAGAGTGTAGATAGTAAAAAAATTTAATAAATAAAATAGATTTGATTAAATCCATATTAATTTGGGTTTATAATTAATATATAATAATAATCCAATTTTAAGTTCATTTTAATGGGGTTTACTCAAGTGACCTAAATCTTGTTACTTGAATTCCCAAAAATATGGGTCAAATTCCATGAATATGGATTAACTTTTTTACATATTGAATAATCATTCAACCTAAGAAACTCCATGGAATCTATAAATAGCTTAGGGATTGACCATATATAAACATGAAAGAAAGATTGGAGAAATAAGAGTTCTACAAAAGAAAAAATTGTAAAATATTTCCCTTTAAAACTATCTTCAAACCTTTAAACCTCCCAAGAGAAAAGACAACAAACTTTTGTGAGTAACAAGAGTAAAGCTTGTTAAGTGCTTTAAGCAGAAGAGTCTTCTAACTCTTTCAAAAGGGAGGAAAAGACAAAGGATGTAAATCTTATCCCACCAACAAGATATAATCTCAAGTGCATCCATAAAAAATGTCTTTAAGTCTTCGAGAAGATTAGTGAGGCTTTAAAAAGACATTTCCAAACCCCTAAATCTAGGTTATAGAGGGAGTTCAGCCTAAGGCCCTTACTTTCAACTCAAAAGTTAACAAGTTAATGAAAAAAGTGAAAAAGAGAGAATTCCTACAAATTAAGGAATTAAATCTTTGTATTTTATCTACAAATATTATTGTATTCTATATGTAAAATTTATGTGCACACTAAGATTTTTCATCTACTTCTAAAAATTAAGGTTCTAATTTATTACTTGACTATGTAGCTATCACCAATAATACTATAAAACTACAATATGAAAACATTTATCATTGAATTTATAATATAAAATATAAATAATATACAATATAGCTTACCGTAAAACTACAAGTAAATGTAAAAAAATTTTACTTGACTATGTAATTATCATTAATAATACATGCATTAATAAAAATATTTATCATTGAATTTATAATATAAAATGTAAATAAAATACAATATATCTCATCGTAAAACAACACTACTTTATATCATTATTTGATATATTAAGTTCATGACTTCTTCGATGCCAAACAATGTGAACTATGATTTTGGATGAGATAATAATTTGTAGACTCTAGTTATTGGATATATATATTATAATACTACAAATTTAAAGAAAAATTAAGAAATTAAATTACTATGATTTCTATATCTCTTAAGGATTCGGTGATATCATTATTTGATTGTGATTCATCCTTACATTTTATGAACATTAAGAAAAAAAATAACATGAGTTAAAAAAATATTTCAAAATTACTATAAAAAAAAATTAGCAATGAAAATATTTGTCATTAATGCGAGAAATTCCATTGCTAAATTTTTAGTGATTGAATAGATAACATCAATAAACAATGCATCAATAAAAATATTAGTAATACATTAACAAATTTCATCACTAATTTTTGTCACTATATTATGGAATGATGATGAAAGTGATACATGACAAATGGATCTAGCGACGAATATGTCCATTGCTAAGTTTGTAGTTAATGATGGATTCTTCATCCCTAGAATTCATATTAATGGTATATTTTTTATCACTAAAACTATATTAAGCAATAGAATAATCCATCTCTAATTTTAACCCATTAGTAAATCTACCACTAAACCTAAAATCTAATTTTTTTAATTTGCTATTCATTTGTGTAGTGATTTAAATAATAGAAGCCTTGCTTTATCAAATTTCATAAAGCTTAAACCCTTTCAACAATATATGAAATTTCATAAAATAAAATTAAAGGTACATGTTTTATTTATATTATGTAAAAATATAATAAAGTTAATAATTTCTAATATAAACCCTAAAAAATTGATGTTCAAGCTATATATATACATAAAATTAAAATAAAAACCCTAAATTGCTATATATATCTCAAACAACACATGGATGCTACCTTGCTCATCTAGTCAATACCCTACTCTATATCCTACTCACAAAATGGGTAGGGTAGGGAGTAAGGTAGGGTGGAAAGTAAGGTAAAGTAAAAAATAGGATAGCTATCTCGATAAGGTTAGGTAGAGAATGAGTTAAATAGAGGTAGGGTTATGAATTAGGCATGAAGTGATATATTGATTAGATTGGTAGGGGAAATTTTAGGTAAAAAGTGGTGTAAGGTAGCAAGTAGGATATCTATACTGATAGGGTAAGGTAAAGTAGAAAATATGGTAGGGTAACAAGTTGGGAAGAGAATGAAGTAGAGAAGGGTAAGGTATAAGTTAATATAGGGTAAAAAGTAGAATATGGAGTAAGGTAAAGAGTAAAATGAAGAGGGGTAAGGTTGGATGGTGAGGTAAGGTATAAAGTTAGGTAAGGTAATAAGAGAGGTAGGATTTGGTAACAAGTAAGGTAGAATATAAGGTAGGGTAGCAAGAAAGGAACAAAATAGGGTAAAGAATAGGTGGGGTAACAAGTAAGGTAGGGTAAAAAATGGATTAGGGTAGTAGGTAGAGCACCAATCCTATTAGGGTTGGGTAGCAAGCGAGTAGATAATAAGGTAGCAAAAGGTAGGGTAGTGAGTTAAGGCAAGGTTGTTAGTAAGGTATGGAATGAGATAATGAGTGGATAGGTTGGGGGAAAGGCAGGGTAAAAAGTGGTATAAGGTAGAAAGTAGGATACCTATACTGATATAGTAGAATAGAACAAAAAGTAAGGTATGGTAACAAGTCAAGTAAAGAGTGAGGTAGAAAAAGATAAGGCAGTAAGTTAATGTAAGGTAAAAAAATAGAGTCTAGAGTAGGGTAAAGAGTGAGGTAGAGAGCAGTAGGGTAGGGTAGTAAGATAAAGTATAAACTTAAGTAAAGTAATAAAAGAAGTAGGATATAGTAAAAAGTAGGGTAAAATGCAAGACAATATAGCAATAAAGGAATGGAGTGAGGTAAAGAATAGGTAAGTTACAGAGTAAGGTAGGGTAGTAAGTTGAGTAACTATCTCGATAGGGTTAGGTAGCAAGTGGGTAAAAAGAGAAATAAAGAAGGGTAAGGTTATAAGTAAGGTATGGAATGAGGTATTAATTAGGTAGGTGGGGAGAAAAGTTAGGTAAAAAGTGATGTAAGGTAGCAAGTAGGGTAGAGTAAAAAGCAAGGTCAGGTAACAAGTTGAAAAGAGAATGAGGTAAAAAGACTTAAGGTAATGAGTTAATGTAGGGTGGAAAGTGAGGTAAAAAGTGGTTAGGTTAAGTGTTAAAATAGGGTACAAAGTTATGTTGGGCAACAAGAGAAATGGGATTTGGTAACAAGTAAGGTAAAATGCAACATAAGTTAGCAAGAAAGGATTGGAATAGGGTAAAAAGTGGGTGGGGTAGCAAGTAAGGTAGAGTAAAAAGTGGGTTAGGGTAATAAGTAAGGTACCAATCTCATTAAGGTCAAGTAGCAAATGGGTAAATAGTAAGGTAACGAGAGGTAAAGTAGTAAGTTAAGGTAAAGTTATTAGTAGGGTATGGAGCGAGGTAATGAAGAGGTGGATAAAAAGAAAGGTAGGGTAGAAATAAGTGTAAGGTAGTAGGGTACCTATACTGATAGGGTTAGGTAGAGTAAAAACTAGGATAAGGTAACAAGTCAGGTAAAGAGTAAGGTAGAGAAAGGTAGGGTAATGAGTTAATGTAAGGTAGAAAATAAAGTATGAAGTGGGCTAAAGAATAAGTAAGGTAGGAGAAATGTAAGTATATGGTAAGGAAGAAAGTGAGGTAAGGTAGCAAGAGAAGTAATGTAACAAATAGGATAGAAAGGTAGAACATGGTAGTAAGTGTTAGTGTATATGCCCTAAAACTAATCATATTGGTGATTGTAATTTTGAATCATGTTATTTTAATAGTAATTTTAATTATTATATT
The DNA here is from genome assembly GCA_020226215.1 of Sindora glabra. NCBI lineage: Eukaryota > Viridiplantae > Streptophyta > Magnoliopsida > Fabales > Fabaceae > Sindora > Sindora glabra. Next base: position 63,824,334 of record CM035230.1, on the reverse strand, counting down.
TATATATATTATCTGCGTAATATATTTAATTATAATAATAACCTTAGAATAATTGTATTCTTAAATGTCCCTAGTCATATATCATTGTGGATTAGGTTGCTTTGATATGTTAAGACTAGCATGTGTGAAGACTTATATGGGATATTAAGTTTACACATGAGTACAAGTTAGAGAACTTGTATACTGGATCGACCCATATTAAGAACACTGCATGGATCGTTATATGAGTGTCATAAGTGGTTCTTAGTGATCATTATTAATATGGTCCTTTGACCTAAGATCACCAAGGTTCCCTACATGTGAGTTTCATATTTTGATACTATTCTATGTCACTGATGGTTAAGTGAATGCAAGGGTAGATATTGGATATGTCACATATCATGCGGAGGGGTTTGTATGATCAAGATGGGATTTGTCCCTCCTATATAACAGGAGTAACATCTATGGGCCCCTTGATTAAGTAAAGCTGAGAAAATGCATAGCCATGCTCAAATGAATTGACATGAGATGTCGATTACATTTGTTTCAGTCAGCTTACTTAGGAGTCAAGAAACCTTAAGAGTGGGCTATACGGGAATGACACGGTCCATGTCTCGTGCTCAATCTAGATGTATAGGACAAAAGGACATAAGTGATGATCACGTGTAAAGGTTTAGTCAAATCATCGACTTTCTCATTACTTGGGTAATAATGATGTGTTGCTAGACATCAATCATTGTTTATGATCATTAATATGATTAATGGTCATTGCCAACGTAATGAGAGCCTGTAGGGTCGCACACTTAGAGCCTAGTAAATTTGGAATTAATGGACCAAATTATTTGGTCTTAATATTTGGGAATTCATGTTATAATTATAAGGCCCAATAGTAAGCCTATAATTATACATGGAATAAAGCCCAAATAAGTTAGGTTTTTCTATGCGCCTATTTAAATAGGCTTATTGGGTAATAATAGGATTATTATTCATTATTCACGCATCCCAAAAAGGGCATAGAAAATCCTAGCACCTCTCCTTGACCAAAACCCCTGAAGAGGCGTAGCTAGCACTACGAGGTGTAAGGAGATCAATTCCAACCGGTGTATGTAGCAGACATTCATCGGTGATTCACAGGTTCGTGTGGATACCACAGAGGTGCAGCCACATAAATGTTGTATTGGTGATCTGATTTACTGGTTTCCATTCCGATTCGTGATTTGGAAGCAGATCGGACTTGCTGTAGCGGTCAGAAGATTTTTTGCCGAAAGGTATAAACCCTAATCCCTAATCTATGGCGTTCTAAATTCGCATAGATCCTTGGTGGAAATCGTGCAAAATTTTTATTCCGCTGTGCATGTATGATGCACGATTTCCAGTAGTAAGGTAGAAAGCAAGGTAAGATAGCAAATAAGGTATAGAATAGGTAAAAAGTAAGTGAGGTAAGGAGTGAAGTTGGGTAGAAAGTGAGGTAAGATAGTAAATAAGGTACCTATATTAGTAAGGTAAGGTAGCAAATGAGTAAATAGTGATATAGAAAAAGGTAGGGTAGTGAGTAGGGTATAAAGTAGGGTAATGAATGGGTGGGGTAGAAGGAAAGGTAGGGTAGAAAATGGTGTAAGGTAACAAGCAAGTTACTTATACCAGTAAAGTAGGGTTAAGTTGAAAGTGGTGTAAGGTAATAAGTCATGTAGAAAGTGAGTTAGAAAGAAGTAAGGTAGTAAGTTAAGATAGTGTAATAAGTAGGGTATGGAATAGGGTAAAGAATTGGCTAAACAGCGAAAAAAGTGGATATAAGGTTAGGAACTAAGTGAAGTAAGGTAAAAAGTAAGGCAAGGTAGCAATTAGGGAAGAAAATGGAATAAGGAAGCAAGTAAGGTTTCTATATTAGTATAGTAAGGTAGCAAGTGGGTAGAAAGCTTAGGTAGTATATACGGTATAGATAAATATAAAGAATAGGTATGGTAAGGAGAAAGGTTAGGTAGATAGCAGTGTAAGTTAACAAGTAAATGAAGGGTAACAAGTCTAATAGGGAGAATAGAAATGTAAGGTAGAGTGCTAAATGGGGTAGGGTAACAAGCTCAATAGAGAGTAAGGTAAAAAGGGAGTAGGATAGTGAGTTAAGGTAAGGTTAAGGTTGTAAATGAGTATAGAGTAAGGTAAAGAGTGGGTGGGGTAGGGAATAAGGTTAAGAATAGGTAGGATAGGGAGAAAGGCAAGGTAAGTAATGGTATAAGGTATGAAATAGGGTACTTATATTGAAAGGGTAGGATAGAATGCAAAGTAGGGTACAGTAACAAGTTTGATAAAGAGTAAAGTTGAATGGACAAGGTAGTCAATTAAGGTAAGATTAAGGTTTTGAGTATAAAGTGGAGTGAAAAGTAGGTGGGGTAGGGCTAAGAAAGGTTTAGAGTAGGGTAAAAAATATGGTAGAGTACCAAGTCAAGTAGAAAGTGAAGTAGTGAAAAAAAGGGTGGTGAGTTAAGGTAAGGTAGCAAGTAAGGTATAAGACAGGATAAAGAGTGGATGGTGTGAGGTAAGTATAGGGTAGGGTAGAAAATAAGGTACCTAAATTAGTTTTGGTAGGGTAAAAAGTTAGGTAAAGAGTAAGGTAATGAGTTAGGGTAAGGTAACAAGTAAGGTATGGAGTGAAGTAAGGCAAGGTAAGGTAAAAAGTGGGGTAAGTTAGTAAGTAGGGTACCTATACTGATAGGGTAGGGTGGCAAGTCAAACAAAAAAATAGGGTTAAGAAGGGTAAGGTAGTGAGTTAATGTTAGGTAACAAGTAAAGTAGAGGATGATGTAGATTAGGGTAATGTTTAAAAGAAGGTAGAAAGTAAGGAAAGGTAGCATGCAGAGCATCTATATTGATAGGATTGGGTAGCGAGTTAAGTAAAGAAGGGTAAGGTTTCAAGTTATGATATAGTAGCAAGTAAGGTCTTATACCAGTAATGTAGGGTAGCAAGTTAAGTATAGAGTGGAGAAAGGTAAGGCAGGATAGAAAGTGAGGTAAGGTAGCAAATAGGGTATCTAAAATAGTTAGATAAGGTAGCATGTTGGGTAAAGAGTGAGGTAGAGAGGGGTAGGGTAGTGAGTTAAGATAGGGTAACAAGTAGGATATGGAGTAAAGTAAAGATTTGATGAGGTTGGGAGTAGGGTAGATTTAGGATGGGGTAAAAAGCTAAATAAGATACCATGCACGATGCCCATATTAGTAAAGAATTAGCGGCAATTAAGGTACCTACATTAGTAGGGTAGGGTAACAAGTCACATAGAGAGTGAGGTAAAGAGGGGTAAGGTAATAAGGTAAGGTAGCAAATAGCATATAAAATGGAGTAAAAAGTGGGTAAAGTTAAGGGTAAGGTAGATATAGGATTGGGTAGAAAGTAAGGTAAGGTAATAGGTACCTATATTAGTAAGGTAGCAAGTAAAGTATAGATTAAGCTAAAGAGTGGGTGAAGTAGGGAGTAAGAAAGGTATAAGTTAAGGTAGAAAGTGAAGTAAGATAACAAGTAGGGTACTCATACTCGTACAATAAGGTAAGGCAAAAAGTATGGTAGAGTTATAAGTTGAAGGGAGAGTAAGGTAAAGAAGGGTAGGGTTATAAGTTAAGGTAGGGTAGCAAATAGGTTGTGGTGTGGAGTAAAGAGTGGGTGGGATTAGGATTAAGGTAGGTATAAGGTAAGGTAGAAAGTAAAATAAGGTAGCAAGTATAGTACCCATACCGGTTGGGTAGCAAGGAAGGTATAAGTTATGGATTGAGGTAAAAAGTAAGTGAGATAGGGAGTAAGGTAGGTATAAGTTAGGGTAAAAAATAAGGTAGAGTAAAAAGTAAGGTAAGGTAGTAAGTAAGGTACCCATACTGGTATGGTACAGTAAAGTAGAAAGTGAAGTAGGGTTATAAGTCAAGTGGAATGAGTTAGAGAAGGATAGGATAATGAGTTAGGGTAAGGTAGCAAGTATGGTCTAGAATAGAATAGGGTAGAAAGTATGGTCTAGAATAGAATAGGGTAGAAAGGGGTAAAATAGAGGAGTGAGTTAAGGTAGGGTAGCAAGTAGGGTTTAGAGTGGAGTGATAAGTGGGTAAGGTTAGAAGTGAGGGTAAGTATAGGTAGGATAGAAAATGGAGAAAGGTAGCAAGTGTGATACCTATACTGGTAAGGTAGCAGCAGGCTATAAAATGGGTAAGGTAAGAAGTAAGGTTGGTATAGGGTAGGGTAGAAAGTAAGGTAAGGTAGAAAATGAGATAAAAGGCAAGTAGGGTACCCATATCCATAGGATAGGGTAGAAAGTAGGGTAGGATAGCAAATAAAGTATCGAGTAGGGTATGGGTGGATGGGATAGGGAGAAAGGTAGGTACAAGGTAGGGTAACAAGTTAGGAGTAGGGTAATGTAGGATAGATAATGTAGTAAAGTATAGGGTTGGGTAGTGTAATGAGTGGATTTTAAGTAAAGATATGTCATAAGCAATATTGTTAATACCAAATTCGCTAAGGCTTTTAAGGATTTCATATAGAATCATATGGTGCAAAAGTTCAATATTTTAGACAATGTATAAGAGAAAATTATATTAAAAAAAACCATGTGGAGAATTGCATATCTTTATAGGTCATTTTTTCCAATGCTACAAAACATATCCTTATATAAAAGAATAAATGCTTGCATTAAAAGATTTATGTCACACAACTAAAGTTTGGCGGATTTCTTGCATCATTTCTAATGGGCATTGACATACCTTAGATATAATTAGTTTATGCTTCTTGTAGTTGCAAACAATGAATTACAATAAAAACTTACTAAGTAAAAAGATTTATGCATCCTAACAAGTTTTAGGATGTCTACATTGATAAACTAGAGTAGATAGTTAGGGTAAGGTAGCAAAGAGTATGAAATGGGGTAAATAGTGGGTGGGGTGGAGAATATGGTCAGTATAGGTTAAGGTGGCAAGTGGGGAATAGGGTATGCTAGAGTTGATGATAGGTAAAGCAAGGTAAATAGAAGGGTAAGGTAAAAGGTTAGTGTAATATGATGCAAAAGTTTGATGTTTAAGGGTATAATAGAGGGTTGGGGTATAGTTGCAAGTAGGTTTAAAGGAAAGGAATGCTTCATGTGGAGTTATATAGTGCAAGAGTTTGATATTTAAAATAACATGAGGATGAAAAAAAATGTTTCAAAAAAGAACCATGTGGATAATTCCATATCTTTATGGGTAACTCTTTGTAAGGTTGCAAAAAACATCCTTGTATGAAAGGATGAATGCTTACATTAAAAGATTAGTGTCATGTAGCCAAAGTTTGGTAGATTTCTTGCATCATTTCCAATTGGCATTAACATACCATAGATATAATGAGTTTATGCTTCATGTAGCTGCAAATAATGTGTTATAATAAGGACTTACCAAATAAAAAAATTCACGCATCCTAACAAGTTCTAAGATATTCACATTAACAAATAGATTATATTATGGTGATTAGCCATGGCAGCAGTTCTCACTTCTCATTATACTTGCTTTCCTAATTAACCAAAGATTGTGATTGATATGTTGTTATGGACCAAACAAAAGGTTTAGAATCATTTTTTCCTTAATATTTATTGTAAATCCCATCTTTTTGAATGGTACTTTATATTTTTCCTTGTAAGAGATAGATGCTTCTAAATATACTTAAACTTAGCATGTCTCCTTCAAATCATGGTAAATTTTTGGTAAAAGGTCCTTGACAATAATAAGTGATGAATTATTGATTTTCCATTTTTTTGTTATAAAAAGCTAAGGATAATGTTATAAGGACCTTAACTCCCTAAAAATTTATAAGGATAATGATATGATAGCTTTGACTTCTTAAAAAGTTAAGTGCTTTCACTATTAGATTATAATTAATGCATTAAGATTTGTATTTTTAATTTTAATTATTATGCTTTAATATAAGGTAATTTAATAGTGAAATATTTAACGTCTTAAGAGGTCGAGCTCCCCTATAACACATTACCTAAAAATTAGACCTACTTATAGGCTTTTAAGTCTATTAGGTTTACTAACCTAACCTATTAATATAAAAGCTTGGCTTGACCTTTTTAAAATTGTAAGCCTTTGTGTATATTTGTTGACATCAAGCCATTATTGGGCATTACCCATAACAAACCTAGGTTATAAGCTATACTTTACCTTAGGGATGAGGTTTCAGTGTCGTGCACCTTGCATCATTTATTACTCCCTACTATACATCCTTATCTACAACTCCCCATCATGCATTGTCTGGAGCAAAAGAGTGGCCATTACCATAAGTTGCCATTGATGTTGATTTTCATTACTAGTAAGGCTGGTTTAGTCTTTTTCTTCTTCATCTTCCATCTTCTTACTCTATTATTTTAGGATACAAATAATGGAACTTAGGTTTCATTGTTTCTATATTATTAGACATAGGTTTCATTGTTTTTGCATTTTTGGACATGAGTTTCATTGTTTCTACAATTTTCCTCCTTTATTTTTTGCATACCGAAAAAAAAAATAGTTGTTAGATTTTTCCTCTTTAGGATTTATCATCCTACTTTATCTTCAGAAAGAAGTAACTACAATTGTTTCATTAGGTTAGTAATCTCATAATCGAAAAGCAATTAAGTAAACTTCATTCTTCAACTATTAGTCATTTACTCTATTAATGTGTTAAATCCAATCAAAAATAATAGAAGTATAACAAACTTTGTTAATTTTTCAAATTTAGTTAGGCTTCATTATCACATATTTCAAGGCTTTCCAGTAAGAAATATTAGGTGTGTAAACCAAAAAAAAAATCAAAGTTAATTTAGGGAACCCTATAGCAACATTTATTTTTACATTCTAACTAAATCCTATATTATTTTTTGTCTTTTCCTTTTTAATTTTTAATATCTTATATTTTTTTACATTAGAAGTTTCTATCAATTTAGTTATATACATGGTACCAATTCATCCTCTACATGTTACTCTAATCCTATCACTTTATGCCCCACTAAAAACCCTAGATTTTATGTTCCTAATTTATTTAGTCCTAAATGTACATAATAAAAGAAATTATCTATTACTATTTTACTGCTAGTTTTCTATTCTTACTCCCAAAATTGTTCATCATTCTTTGTAAAAAAAATAATAATATATGTGTTCTATATCTCAAGTTTGATTATATATGTCATAAACTTATGAGATAACATAGGGACTTTCACTATTTTGCATTATACATAACACTTTACCCACTTAATAAGATAATAATAATGCTAATAACCTTGGAAGGTTAATTTCCCTTTTTTAGTTCAAAGCCATGTATAACTATTACATCAATTTTTGCAGGTAGGAATTGCCCTTATCACAATGCCCAATTTTAGCCTCAACAATTAATGACTTATGCTGACACAAGGATATTCATGTTAATCTAGAGAAGTTAAGGCTGCAATTGAAGAGCTTGTAAATGATACATTTTATTACTCCTTTTTCTTTTCAAAAGGTTTTTTTATATTTAAATGTTACATTGAAGTCTTCATCAACTGGTCTTTAAAGTTCTCTAATTGGTATGCTAATATTGCTATCAACATCTACTATTCTAACAAGTCGTTGCTCTCTAAAATGTTTGAGATTCTTTAGGAGTTAAAAGTAATGTATCGAATCAACATCTGTAATGAATATACCTTATAACTATTTTAGTATTATGGCATGTGTTAAGAAGTCTCATTCAATTTATCATTTTTCTTTTATTACTATCTTATAGCATTCAATTATACTTAGGATGATAGCTTAGATCATTGAACTTATATACAATTAATACTATTACTACCCTTCATTTTGCAAGCAACAAATAACTAGAATCCAAAAGAGAATCTAAATTTTAATTTTGCTAAATTCTAAATTTGGATATTTATATGATTAGAACATGGCAAAATGTTCTGTTACCTCAATAAATGGCTTATAACTCATAACCTTCTTATTCATAATAATAAAGGGTAGTGTCTTTCAATGCCACAGCTCAATCTTCTATTAAACAATCCAACTAAGAATCATTCTCTTATTACATAGAGCTTGCGTTGCCACATCTATAATAATTTACATACACCAAGTAAATCTATTTATAATCTTAGTATTGTAGGATTTTTATGTAAATTTATTTCTTTAATAATTCATTACGGTGTGAATGTATCCTAAAGTGATTCTATATGTGATGAATTTAGTTATTCTATTGACAAGGAATAAAAATACAGCTTTTACTTCTTAGGTCAATTTTACTAATATATTTTGCACATTGTAGATTAATGTTATAAACAACAAATGCCTACTCCCTCAAGCACTAGTTTTCATCATCTTCCATTTCCCATTCACAAAATTTTATATGAACATTGTTTCTAAGCATACTTGAAAGTTCAATGTGTACTTTGTGTACCTAATCTCTGCATTTATCGTTAATAATATCTTAATAAATGGATAATATAAGAAAATAAAATAAAGGTATTATTTTCTTAGTTTTAATTCATACAATCTTTTCTTATTATCTAATTGACTATGCATTTTACCATTACGATTATGTTGTAAATTGACAAAGGAAAAGGCAAATGACAAGGTTTAATACACCGCATTATTAGTACACTTTCTTTGCTAGAAATGAAGACAGAGCATTGACCTTAAGTCACATAGCTATGTTTACAAGATAGAGAAAGGTCATGGATAAAGGAGAGGTTGGTCTTTATGGAATTAAATCACGTAGCTGTGTCTACAAATACTTTTAGAAAATTAAGATTCTTATTGTGTTAGTTATAAGAATTAGCTATACATGAGATTGACCTTAAGTTAAAGTGCTAACAAGGCATATGATGATCATTTAGCCAATGCTTATACTATCATCTATTTGATTAGTAGCTATTTTGTTTGTTAGTAATTGTTAGTTTGGGTTAGTGTCATTTGTAACTTATGGTTATTGCTGGTTCACTTCAATAGTGGTTATATTGTTCCCTATTTTTTAAGAAAAAATTTACAATGCCGTTGGAAACATTCATTTGCTAAATATTAGAAAGCTTATTATTTAATTCTCAAAAAGCCTAGAAACTATCCTCATTCCAATTCTAGTTGCTAATCTTATAATTAAGAAGAGAACTGGAAATTAGATCTATTATTTATGCCATAATTGTGTGGCAAGAATGATTATCAAAACTTTAATATGTACCTAGTCAAAACTTTGATATAAAAGATAATTAGTTATAGATAGGCTCACAGGCTCAACTTAGGCTTTACCCAAGCTTATAGGCCTAGACTCTAATTTATAAATAGGCTTGAAATTATATAAGTCAAGATTTAGGTTTTGACTCAAAACTTATTATATCTTGTGGGTTTTAGCTTAAGCTTGACCTATTAGGGCTCATGAGCAGGTTTACCAAAAATTAAAATACTTTCATCTAAAAGTTAAAGCATGAAAAATTATAGTAATTTCATCTACTTAGTAGATAACAACTACTCATAATTAAAGTAAGAAAGTTAATCCAACGTGGGTAGGTTCTTCACTTCTGAATCTTAGTTAGTACATCAACTAGTAGAATAATCTTAATAGGAATAGTTGAGTAATGGTAGGTTTTAGCTGTGAGATCAATGCAAGTGGTCAAGCATACCCTACACAAAGTGTAATACAATGGCTCTACCAAAAGTCCTTTGACGATTAAGTTAGAAAGTGATCTCAAGAAAAAGAGATTGTAGGTAATAGTTAAAGCATAAGAGTTCAGAGAGAGCCTAATGTTCATACCTACTTAGTACTTATAAAGTCCTGACTTGAAGATTTTAGATAGGAGCAAACTAGGGGCATATTTGTCTATTCATACTAGTCAAAGGTCTTTGAAGGGGTAAGAAGGCCTTTGCTTATTGGTGGAATATTCTAGATAACAAACAAGTTGATCACTCTGCCAACCGCCTTTTAGTTGACAACTCCTACAATTACAATTGAATAATCTAGTCAGTTTCATGCATTGATGATCGACATGCTCTTCCACGTGCTCTAAGAGTTAGTCATTCTCTAGTTGGTTTGGGCTACTGACTATATGGTAGATCGAGTAAATTTAGGCCAATTCATTCGTAATCAGTCATTTGTGGCCTAATGAATGTATCCATCGTTTAGTTCCCCAAAAAAAATTTGTTTAATGAGGCTTAATCAAGCGATTTATGCAACGCACTTTTGGCATAAGGCCGTTCATTACAACATGACCTACCATTGGTAATAGGTCATCCAAAAGGCATTGTTTTAATAAACTTACTTTAATCATTTCATTTCTCATGAATTTCAATAATATATATACCTCAATTAAAGGGATAAATGCTAATTCAAAATTTGCCTTGGTAATGATGAATTGCCTGAATATGTATACACTTGCTATTATCATTGAATTATTATTTATTGGCCATTGGATTAGGTGCTGATCTAAGTGAGCATCTTTCAACATCATTGGATGTAAATGTGTGTCGACAATGATCCAAGTAGCGGTAATTTCAGGTCGTTGATTAAAGACATGACTTCTGCATCTTGCCTATTGATTTTCCAATTTATATAACTTTTTCCTAATTTATTTTCATCTTTGGTTTATCCTCTACATTTCTATTCTTCTATAATAGATCCTTCCTTGCTCTTCCATTGCGATTTCTTTTCTTTTGCTTGAGTAACCACAGTTGGCATTCTATGGGGAAAAAAACATCTATCATCGTACCAGGAAAGAGACACCTACCAATTTACTTGTAAAGGTAAGTTGCTCCCATTCCGACAAACTTCTTTCTTACCATAAACTAAAATCTTGTAACATCGTAAGATTTTTCCTGATTGGCTAATTTGTGTTTAATTTTGTTCAAATATTAACATCTACGGACTTGTTTTTTGTTGACGATTTCTATTGTGGTTCGGGGCCATCTTGTATTGAATCCATATATAAATTTGAATTGTATATACAAAATATAAATAACACTTTTCTTCGATTTTTCTTTTTGATGTTTGATTAAATCCTTGTGAATTGTTGGATAAGCATCTAGTTTATAGGTACATTTCTTCGACACTTATTGATTTTCCTGTTTTATTATTATACTATGAACTCACAATGTTTAAGGATCAGTTGGGTGAGCCGACTGGACTGAGCACAACACTAACTTTGAAACATTACAACTGTAAAGATATTAGTGCTACAATGGGTGAAAGAGATACCAACCATTCCTATATTGTTAACTAAGAGTCAAGTATTATTTAAATCGATCACTCTAGCTCTTTAAATTAAGAGCCACACATTATTTCAACCGATCAACCCAGTTATTCGGAATTGAACATTATTGACTTTTCTGAATAGGACTTTGGGGTACTGTATCTACGTCATCTTCCATCTTGTCAATCTCAAGATGATAGAGGGGAAGACTAATCATGTTATATGGTGGGTGGTCCAGAACTTATCAAATGGGACTATGTCGATGTGAAGTCGTGGAAATCCTCAAAAGGATAGTTGAATGCCACAAATGTGTGAACCTTCTAATGAATCATGATTACACAAACAATTTGCCAAATCATGATCGCAAGAACAAATTTCATCACGAATGCAACAATCTGAATGACAAACCATGAAAGCCATTCAAAGGGATAACATATCTATGATATCCACACAAATAACCCAAAATTTCAATTAAATCGAATGGATTGCTTTCCAATTAATGCGGTGCTAGATGTCAATTTTTTTTGTTATTATAATTACTCTAAAAATACTCTTACAATTAATTCTTGATGTTGCCTATCTAAACAGAGAAAAATATGGTTTCTTGATATTAGCTAGATTTTTGTCTCACTAATTAATTGATTGATATTAGTAAGATTTTTTTATTTCTAACTTATTGATTTTTGTTAAAGATAAAATTTTTACCATGATTTTTAAATAGAATTACCTTAAGAAATGATATAGTTAAGCTTTAGTTTTGGACCAAGCCCATTAATGAACATGGCCAATAATCAACTCATCTTTACTGTTAGTTAAGTAAGGTCCAATCATATTGCACTATTATGTGGTGAAACTCAATCATATTAGGCCTATCCTCATTAAGAACTCTAGTTCAACAAAGAGTTCCTAATTACATTATAACCCTAATAGTGAACTCACTCTTTCTATATAACCCCATAGGTTCTCCTTACACTGGCACTATTCTAAAATCCTATTTTCGTATTATAGACAGTGAGTGATATGTAGCAATATATTGTTATCACTTAAGTAATGAGATTGTTAATGATTTAACATAAACTTTTTTATGATCAATATTTCATATAGTTTAGTTCCTTCTGTGCATTTGGACATCCAAATCAAACTCAAGGTATAGAATGTATTATTCTTTTCATAATTCAATTTATATGTTTCTTGATTCCTGGCTAAACTAACTCAAAACAAATAAATTAATATCACATGTCTATTCATCTTAGTATGACCATACATTTCATATTCTTACTAAATCAAAGAGACCAGAGATACCACTCCTCTAATATAGGAGAAACAAAATTCCATCTAAATCATTCATATTCCTTTACAAGATTTGTGTATACCCAACCACTATTTTTTTAGGCTAACCCTATTATAGGTTATATTAGATAACATCAAAGTATATGACTCCTCAAGTAGAGAATCCTAATTATTTCATGTTAAAGGATCACGTACATCATTTTCACTATAAGAGTTACTTATGGCACTCACAAAGCGATCCATCTATCATTTTTATGGTGCTCTTTTTCTTCTATCTTACAAGTACTCAAAAGAGAGAGAATTTTTCAATAACAATGTGTTAACTTGATATCTCATATCTATCATCAAATAAATTTAGTTATCAACTAATGTACTTACTAGTCTTGATGCATTATTTTATCATATTTTTCAATAATACTCAATTGGGGACATTTAAAAATAATATTAACTATTCTAGTGAGTAATATCATATTTATTTCTATTACACAAATACAATATTAAATATAATAATTGAATTGCTTGTATATATAAAGAAAAATATAATACAATGTATACTAATGCAATTATCCCATAATTGGCCTCTAAAGCATACACTAATAAGGTTTGCACCATATAATTGACCTCTAATCTAATCTTTGAACTTGTCAAAGAGGACAAATGTGTTTGTAGTTATAATTTTATATTTTATGGGGCTTTTATTGAAAAAGTCAAAGCTAAACTACTATTCTTCCTTTCCAACAAGCTATACTTTAAAATTTGAATGTAACTCTATTACAAATAATTTACAACGGATGATTACTACTTACTTGTTTTAATTTTTCAGTAGTTAATCAGTCTAGGGTTAATATCAACTATTAATAATTTCTTTAATTCTTTTGTCACATTTTAAATAGTAATGGCTCATAGACATATATTACCCAAAAATGAAGGATGATGCATATTTTCTCATTAAAATTTTAGTGTACATTGATAGAAGAAATCTTACTTCGTAGTTATAGCTCAATCTGGAGAAATGTCTAAGTTAGATTCATTCAAATGGCAAGGCCTTATTCCTAGTTTTATGGTTTGAGCCAAGGCTATAAAAAAAGAGGTTGATTTAGATGAACTTGGCAAACTAATCATTGATAGGGTGAAAAAAGTAGTCAAGCTCAATCCCTTAAACATACAAGCTATTTTAAGTGTTAATGTTTTGAAGTATTTTCCCTTTAATATATTCATTCTTGCATTCTAGTAATCACCTTATTTTTATTTTTCCAAAATTTACTTGTTTGGAGAAAACCTTGATATGGACAAATAAAGGAGTTGGCTAAACAATAAATGAGATTTAGGAAAACCATCCCAGCAAAAGGTCCCTTTGATTCAAAGTAACAAACTTCAAAAGTAGAAAAAAAGGTAGATCTCCTTCAATTAAAGGATAAAAAAAGAGCAATCATGAGAGGACTTACTCATGGAGACCTTGCAATGATTAGTTGGATAAACCACCAGTTTCAATCTTAGAGAAAGCCATAATCGATTATTTATTGAAACCAAGCATAGGAGTTATTGATTCATCTCAAATGGATTGGTCTATCTAATAACTTTGTGAAACTAAAGAAAAGTAGAAAAAGAAGACCTCAATAAAATAGTCTTACTAGAATGGTTGAGTAGTGGTAGATTTCAATTATGCGATCACTATGAGCAATCAAGCATACCTTGCATAAAGCCTGATGGTTGTGGAGACTTTATGATAGGTCCTCCAATGGTTAAATTAATAAGTGATCTCTATTTCATTCCAATGTTTTTTATTACATTCAAAGAGATATGCCATAAACACATATTACATTAGTTTCATTATGTGATAATCTAAAGTTGTTTTGAAGTTTCTTAGTTACTTTATTAGGGACTAAGTCAATTCAAGTTAATGAACTCACTCTTTTGAATATTTTCATATTGACCTTTGGATGATCTCTTATGTATGACTCAAAAAGTATTCATTTCTTTTTTATAAGGCTTATTTCATATGAAAATAACTTAAAAAGCTTTCCATTAATTAGTCATTTACTTAAAATTCTTAAGAAATAAAAGAGTTATAAGCTTTAATCAAGTTTAAGAAATTAATTTTTCACAATCTTATATTTCAAATCTTTGTCCCTTATTTAAGTTATATCCCAAAATTTACATGGAATATTAGCATAAAACTAGTTTTATTTGAAAGAAAATTCAAATACCTTTCTAATAATAGATGATTTGCTAAAAATAAGCATAAGATGAAGAAGTTATAAACTTTTAAAGTTAAGTTACAAATTTATCCTAGTATAATCGATTATAAAGTTCCATAGACCATTCAAAACTTTAGTAATTAATTATATAATCAATTATGAAGTTTCAAAGGCCATATAATCCCTTACATAATTGATATGAAGTGAAAATTGCATTTTTAAAGCTTTAAAGACGTTCAAAAAGATAATATGTTGCCTAATCGATTATGCATTATGGAAACTCATTAAACTAATTGATATAAAGGCATTTAACTTTAAAAAAACCTAATTTTAACACTTCTAAACTTTCTCAAACACATTTCCCTCCTTCTTTAGCAAACTTAATGCCCTAATCTCCTTATTTCTCATATTCTTCTTCTTCTATAAGTTTAAACCATTTTGCATCATCTTCTAACCTTAAGATTCTCCATTAAGCTTAAGGATTGAGCCCATTTACCAAGATCCATAAACTTTAAAGGGGTTTAAGTCATTTCATCACTTTTTTCCTAAGATTTCATAGTACTATCTTACATTAAAATTAATCATTAAATTTACTCAAACACATAATAAGGATGAGTCCAAGTTGAACTTGAGGAAATAGAAGTCAACTAATGAAAATCAAATATAAAAATTGGGAGTTTTGAAAAGCAATTTAAATAAAATAATAAAAATAAAATTAAAGTAGAATAAAATTGAATTTGAAAGCTAATCCAAGGAATATCATACTCCAATTCTCATAATTCATAATTGATTTAACTATTTAACTAAAAATTATCTTAACATGGATAGTAATCATTCAAAGTTCCTAATGATGATTAATTTACAATAAGTGTCTAAAGTAACCTCCTAATACTAATTTCAATTCAAGATAGGCACCTAAATTTGATCAGTAATAGTATTAAACATCAATAAAAAGGTTAAGATCAAATTAATAACTTTACACTTGAAAATTATCAATTTATCTTTTATCATTCTTAGGCAATTAATGATTCACATATGTGTTAAATCATTAATACTTAATTGCTACTGATTACAATTAATCATAATTAACCTACACATAAGAATTAATTGTAATTAATTGTTTAGTTATAAATTACAAGAAATAATTAAATAACATATTGTAATTAGCAAACTAACTTGTCATTCATAATAAAAATAGGCAAGAGATAATTATATCAAAAATAGAATTAAGAGAAAGGTTTTAAAATCAAACTAAATTGAAGTGTTAATCCCTTAAACTAATGTAAAAAATTAACCATGTATAGTGATTTAGAAAAGAAATTTAGAGAAAAGAAAAATGCTATCTAGAGAAAGTTTGCTAGCCAAGTTAATGTATCTATTAGGGTTATAATGAATAAGTCTTTGCATAGTTTGCAAGTCCATAGCCTAATTTATAAATTAAATTACTAATAATATTTACAATAGTAAATTTTCATAAGTTAACTCCCATCCTATGTCTAACTATCAAAATGATATAATTTCACTAATCCTAAACATAAAAGTTATTTGTATGGATTTGAATTTGACCACTAGTTTGACCTCATTTGGACTCTAATGCCCTAAATATAGCTAAAAAATTATGATTGGATCAAATTAGGTAGCATCATTGCTTCATCTTTGTGACCCCTCCAAACCTCTAAGCTAGGTTCTAGACAAGACACAAAAGTTGTAGTTCTTTCTCTTAACTTTCCAATGTTATAAAGATCATCTCAATTAGATTTTTAGAACTCAAGTTATGGTAAAAATTATGAAATAGTATCAAAATCTAACATTAACTAAATAATTCAATAACATTGTTGAATCATGACCCAATTACTAAATAAAGCCAAATTCACCTAATTGAGCGCAAATATACCCTAAAGGGATAGAATATAAGAGAAATAATATAGACAATATTTTATACATCATTCCATTATGCTCTTGGTAAAATTTCTTTAATTTCTAAGTCTATTGAAAAATCTGGTTGATTTCTATCCTTTTGATAAGATTTCTTTAACTTGTCCTCTTTTATTTTTATCTTATATGTAAATTTTGGTTTCAAAATTTAAAATTTTTGGATTCATCATTGGGGATAAATGATAAAATTTATAGGTATCTAGAGGGTTTGATGTTGTAAATAAGATATTTGATGGTTTGATTATGTGTGGTTGCATAAACAATGGATTAGTGATGTTTTGGTAGCAACTAAACAGTGACATTCCATAAATTTTTTAGAATATTTATGAAATAATTGATTATAAAGGCATACGGTTGCTTCTACCCAATCATAATTGATTACCCAGTATAAATGTTGATATAATTAATTACTATTGGTTAGGGTTGTTTTTACCTACATATAATTGATTATATCTTGTTCTGTTCAACTTATGCTTATTTCTAGAATTCTAAAAGCTTTAAATTATTCTATAGTCATAGTATTAGTATATATATATATATACACATACTTATATTAGATGATAAATGAGTATAATGAGATCATGCGAAGAGATAAGGTAGTATTATAACTTATGAAGTTACGTTATGCTTAGACATTATAACAAATAAACTTATTTGATATTCTTATATATATTTATGTATATATACTATGTAGTATTTAAATTCATATTAACATGCTAGATGGAGCATTGCCTCCTATATATACATATATATGGATATGTATGTCTTTGGATGACAGTTTTGTTATGGTTTAAATTTGAAGTGGTAGTTAAGGCACTTGTTGATAATCTATTAAATTGTGCTATGAGTAAGATCTATTAAAGTGAATCAGTGTTTTCATGAATGTCACGATCTAGATCGCTAAACTTATGAAATAAAGAACCTTGGTACTATACAAAGCTTGAGAGCTTGGCAATAAAAATAATTGTAGTACTAGGACAATGAGGGATGTAAGGGTTTGGTAGTATGATATAGGAGTTGTTAATATGCATATGATTTAGGATAAAAGTTAGCCACTCAATAACCAGACTTGCATTGATGGTATTAAAGTGAGATAACAACAAATGCATTAAATCAACTAAGTAGGAATCTAGAATTTTAAGCTAAAAGGGAACAAGGGAAAATGACTTAATCATTAGAAATGAGCAAGTTACATAAGAGCCTCGGAATTTAGGGTTTATGACAAGATCGGTCTCCCTGCAGAGGCTGTAACGTCATATCCTCCCCGCTTGTGGACGGTAAATGAGTTCTCATTCCGATTTATTATTTTCATTTCATCTTACCCTACAATAATATGGTGATATGCAGCCAAAGTTGTTCACGTTTTTGTTGAATTGGGTCAGGCCTTTGTTTTGGTGATTACAGTGCTTTTGCTTCCTGGGTTTAACACATAAATATTATATACCATCACTTTCATTATCAGAATGGTGCGTGTTGCAGGTTGAGGTTGGCATACTATATTTTCCCCTATGATCATACTTTAGGGTTCAATAGAAGCCCTGCTTCACTCTTACAAGCAATTTTGAATTCAAATTCCAATAGTATGCCCGGTCAGTCTCCATATGGACACCCATGGCTTATGTCCAACGGCCATTTCAATGAACCTGAAGATGTAAGGAAGTAAACCATGGAGTAAACCATCGAGGGACATGTTCTTTTTGCAGTCCTAAGAGAGGAAGAACATTGCCTACAAAGAATTATTTATCCCTCCGTGTACCTCACTCATAGTCCACCTCCATCCTCCCCTGGCTACAAGTAACCCAAAAACCACCTCTCTTTACAAGGCCCATCTTCACCACACATAGGACGGGCCCCTAGAATTTACCACACATGGTCTGACTCTGTTTCATAGGTCCAGAGGTTCCCAAACGCTGCCTTCAGATCATATCCACCCACATCAGAAGTGGAATTTGCATTTGCCCATCATTTCCGCCAAGAAGCGATGATCCCACTAGTCGAATCAGAGCCACAATCATGCATCGATGGTTGCCTTACGTTCCTCAGGACATGTTGGATGAGAGCTATCGGGGAGTTTTAGCAGGAAAATGCCGGCATCCGTCCGTCTAAGGCAAACCCATCATGTTTGATATGTGGCTGATGGTTGCATGAAAAATAATTTTCTTGCCATTATCTTAGGGTTTGCGTTCGTCCATGGGTTCAACATTAACAAGGTTGCTGCATCGTTCTCTCGCATTATCTTCTCCGTAACAATTTTTTATCCTTTCTTTTGTTTCAACTATGTACGAGTACAATTTCACACAATTTTATGACATAAATTTATTTTTGTAAAAGTTAATATTTCAATGCTTGCTCACCTTTGTTTGAACCAGAAAGGTCCCAGTCCGCCTACTGTCTGCATTAAATGACGGTCTACGCTTGTTGGAATCCCCCACTCACGAGCCCATGATAATGGCAAACCCTTGGATGCAAACTGACCGTATACATTGTTGTTGGAAATCCCAAGTAACAAGGACACGTTTATGCTATATAAATGAAACGCACTTTACCAAGCGGTATTTTTGTCTACTTTTCTACAATTAATAGTTGGTGGCGTATGCATTTGATTTATCCTTTTATCAGGGCTGTCATCCCCGAAAGGAACCGTTTAGTTGTTGCGACAGCTCAACCTGTGTGATGCTCACTTGCAGTGGATCCCGGTGGCATTCAACCCAACCAAGGGCAAAAAGCTGGATAAAGCAGAGCTTCCGTTGATTGCTTATGCACTTTCCCTACAGCAAACTCGACTATATCCAAGGTAAAGATCATATCTTCGATTGATCCATATTGTTACAGGTTTGGAAGTTGCATCCAGTATACTCAACTGATAAATATTGTTTGCAGTGAGGATCCAGTAGAGCACACTTTTGTGCAGGGAAGGAGGGAGAAGACGCAATGTATTGCACTGGGAGGCCGGCTTGTGGACGACGTGATCATTATGGTGGCATGCATGATGACGGCCGAGGAATGAGCGCTGCCAGGAGGTCCATTGAGATGGTGATTGTCTACCCATTTCGTGGTAAATGGAGCCAGCTTCCTGAGCTTCTTGATTTTAGAATGGCATACCTTAGTAGCTTTTGGTTTGATATATTATTTTAATGTTGACTACAAGGACCATGCAGGAGTATGCGTTGAAGTGGAAACGTGACCCGGCCACAACCAGATGTTACTCCATGAATGCATTCATGGGACATGTTGACTGTTTGCTCAAGGTGTGGTGATTATTTCATTAGTAGTGGTCAGTGTTATCCAATCTCACCACAAGTTTTCATTCCCATATTTGATGCTGGGCCGGAGCACTGGTACCACTTGACTTAGTGCGAAGGGAACTTGTCTACTTAGACTCGAGACCCAGCACTACAAGAAAACTCATTCGGTAGAGGCAAATTCGCCGAGTTAGCATCTATTTTGAGGAAATGCTGGAGGATAGGTCTTTCTTTAGACGACATGATCGCCAAGTTCCCAACATTTCCTCGTGCCCTCTTGTTACTCCTGCCAACAAGGATGAGTAGAAAAATGGATATGGGACAAATCTATTAAAGTTCATAAGTAGTCGAACGAATTTAATTCAAATGACATCTAATATTTTTTAAAAACTGTGCCTTCTGCATTCAGGATTCAATCCTTAATTATTGTATACATGCATTCAACGTTAAATGACAATTTAACAAAATGAACACTTTGATACACGTACAATCTTGGGGTGAGAAATTTAGTCCTACCAACAAATTTCGTTAAACCCGTTTCACTTATATTTAACATTGTTATTGACCATGCACCATTTACGTGACCCTGGGGATGATTAAGCTCACATGATGTTATTGGTTGACCTAGTTCGGCATCCCTGCAATGAGAAGCATAAGGAGATCAATTCACTCACCAGGGACTTCATGGATGATCCTAGAAAATTGCCTGCCCATGCGCTAGACTGAACCTATGCATGGGATGGAACACTGCTGGAGGATACATTGACGCATCTGTAATTTAGATGACTAGTCAGATGGCCCTTACCAATTGACGGTATCTGATGCATGATTCTTAGTGGAGCTTATTTATCAAAGGGACCCAAGACCTCGGTGATAGGTGCTTCATGTGCCCTCCACTTTGGCTTTGCATGAATAAACTAAATGCATATGGTTTGTGTCAGGGGCAACGGTTGTCATGCGAGGAGGAAGCCCACCCAGGACTTGTGGCCCAGAATACACACATTTAAGGTTTAGTGCAGATAGGCCGATGAGCCCAATTTCGGTGAGCTAGTTGTGATACGAATAGTTTAAAGACCAATTAATAGTGATTCGTGGAATTTTCATAAACAAGTATCTTGGTTGCTTTATTATTCAAATGGGAACTATATTGACAAAGAATGGAATCAATTTATTTTTGGGCCACTGAATTTTGTAAACATCGTGGCCCCATATATTTAATCTTAAAATTTTGTAAATTGTTAGGTAATAAATCTTGACTTCAAATGGTGTAAGTTACACTGGAACATGCAATTAACCCCCCACATTAAAAAGGTTGCTACCCGACAATGGATTGGAATCTGCTACGGCACAATGTTGGGGACGGGGACAGTAAAATAATCAGTTCACGAGTATTGATTTGAAGTAATATATGTCCCCGATGAACAGGATTTTTTTTTTTATGTTACGAAACCCGACCCCAATAAATTGAGTTAGGGTTTCGGATTAATCTATTAAATTATTAGCTTACTTGAACCTTGTAATTTCTCATGCCATGTGTCACTCTCTCCTTATTCCTTTTTCCGCCAAAACATTCACCCCCACTTAATAATTAATTTTTCTTTATTTTTGTACAATAAAATATTATTTTTTTACTGTCATATATATTTAATTATTTCACTTATATTTTTTGCACCACACATATTAATATGTTCGAATTATATAAATATACACAACACGTTTTTATATATTTAATATATTTAAAATAGATTTAATTTATATGAATTATTTAATTATATATTTTAATTCATATTACTTAATAACTCACACAATATTTTTCCTATTTTTACTTACCTTGTTGCATATTTTCCTTTTGATATTAATTCCTATTATTACAATTAAAATGATAATATCGTTAATATTTTATGTAAGCACAAGACTAAACTGATCAAAATTACAATAATAAATAATAACAACTAATTTATTAAATAAAAACATGAGTGAGCATAGCAAAGAATAGTTAAATATAAAAGTCAACTATCTAATATGTAATTAAATAATTCAAAAAAATGAAATTAATAACTTACTTATAATATGTTGTAAATAAAATATGTAGTTATTAGCCTTTCAATTAAAAAAATAATAAAAATTAATATAGGAAAGAAGAGGAATAATTTATGAGTTATAAAGTAATATTAGAGTTCAAAAAATAATATGTATTTAAATAATTCAATTAAATTAAACCAACAACTTATTTATAATATTTTATAAAAATGTAAAATGTGTAGTTATTAACACAAGTATCGGTTATAAGTAGGGGTGATCATCGGGCGGTTAAGGCTATTTTTTAAACCGACCGATCTTAATCGAAATATATTTTTTTAACCCATCGAAACCGATTACATAACTTTAACTGAATTTAACCGAAATTTTAATTTTGGTTGGTTAAATTCGATTAAGAGCGGTTTAAAATTTTGAATTTTTTTTCAAAAATACTTAAACAAATTAATTTAAATGTTAAAATTAATTTATAAACATATATTAATACCATAATTTCATTAATATAACTATAATAAAAAGTAATTAAGTACTAAATTATAAAAATAATCAATAAAATTTTAAATATGAATTTTCAAACAAAAAAATTAATAAATTTTGATTAATATCGATTAAGTTCGATTAATTATGATTAAGAATTTTCATCCGAAATTAATCGACCACCCGAAATTTATAAATTTTTTCTTTCGATTTTAACCGATTATGATATATTAATCGCTTTTAACCAACCAACTTCGAGTTTGGTTAGTCGGTCAATCGGTTAAGAGCGGGTTAGAAATTTTTTATCACCCCTAGTTGTTATAAGCTAGTTTAGCTTCAACCGGAAGGAGAAGGAAATCCCAATAGGGAAGTAACATATAAGATGAAGAAGACCCCTATTGGGTCCACATGGGTTTAAGCGTTGTCCATAAGTACTCATTTTTTTTGTGGGCCATGGAGGTGAGAATGTTATGGGAGGCCGCAAGGATATTGGGCTTGGAGGGTAAGACACACAAATCTACTTAAAATGTATGTAGGACCCACAAAGTGGAAAATATCCCCACCAAAATTCCGTTGGGCTTTACGAACGGTTGCGAGTTGTTTCACTACGGGACCCTATCGGAACTTGGTAACATATGAGCTCATATGTAATGTATTTTTTCGTCTGAGGTTCAAATGGGAAATGGGCCTCCTAATTGTGTAGCTCGCGAAGAGTTGCCTCCACAAGTTTCATCAAAATAGACATTATATGGCCCAGGAAAGAACTCGACCATTGCAAATTGTGGACGTATGCTCTTGAAGCAAATAGATGAGGACACGTACACAATTGGGAGGAGCGGCCAAATTAAGTACTCCAATAAATTTAAGTGTGCCTAAAATATGCAAACAAGGGATCTCAAAAATCATGATTACCTAAGAGTGTTGTTGATGGAGATGATAGAAAGCAGTAGCAACATCAGTAACCAATTATAATATACTAAACAATGATTACAACATTGGGCATTGCATATGGCTACCCCCAATACTCAAGCTAATTCTTACAGAGGACGTATATAAACCAAAGAAAGACTCACGTGCCCTGAGTGCGAGCAGGAATTTAACAACTGCTTATAGTATATATCATGAAGGCTCTGCACATACATCCTCGGGTCAGGCTTGTGAACAGATTTCATTAAACATTTAGTTGGATGGGCATAATAAGCAACTAAACAAATTATATAGATAAACCATGGAATGACACACACTTGCATGCAAAATGTAGGGAAGTGATCACATAAGTACACAATAAGAAAATAAATACATAACCACAACAATTTGAGAACTAGAGACAAGGCAACAATTTAAATAATTGAATTCATTTGAAGCATATACCTGCTTCAGATGAAACTAAAATGATTAAATATTGCATATGCAAAAAGTTCAAGCTAACTAGAATCTGGAAGAAGTAATATGTCCATCATCACTACATCTGATATGAGGTTAATTAATACAAAAATAACCTAATCCAAACCCTGAAAACATTGCTACTATAACTACAAGGTAGCAAGTCAACTGAGTATCATCAAAGGAGCCAATTGATGTAAGATAATCCATATTTATCTAATTCTTGTGTAGGGAATAAATGTTACAAAAATTTTAAGAAAACAAAATGAAGTCACTGTGACAACCCAAAACCCAAAGAAATTGTCTAGGTGTAGGATTCTATCTTTGTATGATTCTTCAAATAAAACATTTATTCACATGTTCATACTTAATATTTAAAAGAATTGGCTTGTAATCTTGATCAATGGAAGGGACTTCAACCATCTACAAAATAAATTATTGGTTACAAATTAGTACTACTAGTAAACCAATTCATTTAAAAACATTAAATATTAGTTGACATGCTAGGGTGACATAGGGAATGAAATGTCCCCCATGATCATTAATTCTATCCAAAGCTATATCTTCACATTCAAACTTTGATGATAAGGCACAATAATCATTTTTGAAGTGAAAGGTCAACAAAAGACATTGACAAATATTATGGTCGGTAAAACTACATTTAGTGCACTTTTTCATCGCTCATGCTTTCTTTATGCCTCTTTTCATCTTAACTCGAGCAAGGTCTTCCACAACAACATTTGTAATTAGTTTCTTCAAGTGAGGGTTGATCGTACTAACTTCATATAGTCCCTTAAACTTTGTTGACATCCTATTAATGGTGTCCCTCGCTTCCTTAAAGGATTTAACATCCTACAAAGCTAAATAACACATCCAGTTTGCATTGGTAACCAATGATGCATAGTATAATTGCAATAACCTATCCCTTACGTTAATGTTACGCACATATAAGGATAAATCAATAGACTTGAAATTTTTTATCCACCTTTTAGATATTAAACCTGAAGGTAAAAAGTCTTTATGTTCATGTTTCATTACACAAATGATGTGAGAACATAGTATTCTACAAGACTCCAAATAAGAGTATGAGTACATTAAGAGTTTCGCATTCCTGTCACATTGTACAATCCACTACCTTTGAGGTTAGTGGTAAATACCAACATCATAGGTGAGTATCATATTACTGGTGTCATGTGGCATGACAATCAAGGCAATAATGTCATTCAATTATTGCTTGAATTTCTTAAATATTTCCTTTGTGTGCACTTTCACAAAACTACTCTTGATGCCACATAATAGCAAAGTAAGGAGTCAATTGCCATATAAAGAGGCAAAATTGGCATTCAACTTATTACTCCAATAGTGAAATAGAACATGCTAAAAGTGGTGAATGAATTCTATTAAGCTATGTTTAGACTCTATATAGTTTTTAGTGAATGCGTTTGTCTTTACACATTGACGTCATTCCTATGCCATCAAAGAATTTTCTCTTCAACCATATAGTGGCTTGCATCTCACGTCTCTTGTACATTTAGTGCACCCATTTTTGTCCATTAACATTAAAGTTTACCATTAACTTCTATCATTCAATCTCCTTTCCCTCTACATTTATATTGCCACATAGGCATTCTCTATTTGTTTAGAGAAACTTACTTGCTTTATGTTTATTTTAGCATTCCTTTGCAAGTTTGATGTAATCAATCTATGAGTGGTTTTAAAGGGTAGTTCTTTTATGGTTTTCCTCATAAAATTGTTTACATTTATGATAATAGCTAATAGCTTTGTGTTCCTTATAGTTTATAAGAAAGTTTCCAAACCCAATTAAAGGTACCAATGGTTTTATCCATTAGCAAGGTAAATGCAAATATAATTATAAGATTATAATGAATTACTCTTAAGAATATTACTAATAATTTGTTATATCTATTTTTCTTATATATGGCATAAATGTTATAACTTCACCAAAAATCTCATAATATCTAGCTAATCCTATCACACCAAAACAAATTCTTAAGTCAACATTTACTATTGTTTGTGTATTTAATAAATATTATTGGGTTGCTATTAACCTTTGCTTGTAAGTAATTAAATGTTACAAATGCGTCCTCGTCGATTATCATGGATTGTTTCTACTTGTCCACATGATTATATAAGTCTTTCCTATAAAATCCAACACTTAAAGGATCTCTTAATTAGTAAAACATAAGGCTCATTATGTGGCTAGCCCTTATATCATATGATTGTATACTTTCCACTTACGCAACATCTGCTTTACTCAATAAGCAGTGGGTAAGAATCAAATGGACATGTTATAAAGGCATAAATCATGATTGTGATGCACACATAGATTAATGACCAATCATTTATTTTTATCTTCATTGAGTTTTACTTGAAAACATGCATTACAATCAATCCTAGTCACATCTTTTGGCTTTTACACCCTATCAAACTTATTTAAATATTTTTGTGCTCTTATGCCCTCCTTAATATAAACAAATCGACATGATAATAACTTACCCTTATTATCCCATCCATTATCATCTCTTTTTATGCTAAAACTAACACACATTGCATAATATGTTTATACATATATATATATATATAATTGCATTATATCATTGTCACTACAATATCTCAATGTTGGGTTATTCCTTTCGTTTCTATTTGAGCATCCTCTTTTATCTCCATTGGCTCCTCCACCAATGCTTTCTGAACTATTATCTACCTTCATATGCAAAGATTCATAATCAAAGTCACATGATTCAATGTAGCCAACATTTATAGTGCCCTAGAAAGGATGTCACAACATAAGTTAATGTAAAGTGTCATAAGAGTGAACAAAAATGCACAGGCATGCACACTTGAAAAATGAATCACAAGCATATAAATTATTTCTACCCTCATAATTAATTTTAAAACAGCTAATGGACCAAAAAATAACTAAAATAAGTATTAAGGAAGAGGCCATTTCATAGGTTCAAGGATGTTTTATAATTCTTCATTATTCATGGTAAATTCAATTTTTATATAATTTAAGCATTATTGCTTCAATTGCTCTTAGAAAGCCTTTAGTCAAAGGTTTTATGGAACTAAAGGAAAACTATTTTATTGCAAAGTAAACTATGAAGGTATACATGAAATGTCATACCTAAACTGAAGAAAAGAATAAAAAGTCACAATAAAGTTTATTTCATATACTATACTATTTAATGGATGCATCTCTTTGACCATGTTTAGGAATTCTGACCTAACAACACTAATCCTTATAATCTCTAATGACAATAGTTTGTCTAAGCTTTTTGCTCACTTTTAAATAAAAGCTCAATGCATTACCTTTTCAAATGAAATACTTGATGAATCCATTTCTAAGCCATTAAATTAGAAGAACCATAGAGAATCTTAAACATAGGCGTGCAAAGGATTTGATCTTGGAAATGTTACAAAATATATTAACAAATAGAAAATCAATATCAATGAATATACTGAAATGATTTCACAACATGAAACCTAAACCTAATATATTATGTAATACATCCATGAAACATACAAAATCTAATTTTACACAAATTTTTATTCAACTTTATAGTTCAGTAGAGTACACTACTAAACTTGTTGCACTTTTCCACCAATGATGGATAGCATGTACCTTGTAACAATGATACAAGTGCTAATTAGCTTACAATTCACATGAAAATCACAAATAACTATATGATCAAAGGTACAACAATTTCAATTTCACAACATAAGCTTTTATTGGAGTTCAAAACTAACAAAGCTTGTACTATAAGATAGTTTAACATGATAGGATAAAGAAAGACTAGTAAAATCACAACATTAAATATTTACAACAAGTTAAATATTTAACATAATTTGATATTGCAGCACATTATTGGTGAAAGACAAGACTATATCAACTTTTTTATATAATATATGTGTGCATTTAGCCCAACCTAGAAATTCGATATCAAATCATAAAAAGAAGAAAAAATTATCCATCTAATTCAATGTATACTTTAATAGAAAGCATTCTAACCCTTTCCAAGTTTAAAAATAGGAATAAATTTTTAAATCATGTATTGCTTCTAAAATATACTATTTAAATTTTTTATTTCCAGTAAAGATAAAGAGCAATCAACAACTACATTTTAATAGATCATCAAAGAATAAATAAGGATATATAAGAAAAGTAATCAAAAATTACAAATGGCTTAGCTAATTCATGCCATATATAACTCAAAATGATAGCAATCAAATTAATTATACTATTTAATTTTTGTTAAGATTGCAGATAAGAATTAAAGAAAATGTTAAAAAGAAAAAGGAAAATTAAGAAAAAAATAAAATGCAAAATAATTAGAAAATAATATGATATTCTAGTTCAAACAAGTTATTTCCTAAATAACTATTTTAGAAATAGGAAAACTAGAGTATATATTTTATCTAATATATAAGGTTGACATTAAATGTGTACATCAATTGAAAGGTTTGATTCCACCAATCTCTTAATGTGATGTACACTTGAATTTCTCAATTTGTTTAGCCTAACTAGATCTTCTTCTAAGCATACCTATATAGATGAAATGATGAAAAAATGAACAATAAATTAAAGTAAAAAAGCAAAAACTAGAGTGGGTTTCGTTTTCAACAATTAAATGAAATCTCAATAAAATCAAACTTCTCATTGGATTTCTTATTATTAGTTAAAAAATCGCATCTTCATCCTTTTGCAGTTACAAAAAACTACATATAAGAAATCATTCGTACAGAGTTCCACTTAACATTTTTCTCGAACATATGGAGAATAAGGAAAGGTAAACCAAACAATCCTCTATCTATTTGCTTTATTATTTCATAATCTTGGACTTATTTTCATTGTTATTGATCTCCATAGAGCTAATTGACAAATAGTGAAGCTACAAATCTTAATTACACCAACGAGAACTTAACAACCATAAACTCACCTTTGCACTAATGATCTAGTACCTTTTCATTCTCATCTTTTTGTGAAGAGTAGCTTAACAAATTGAAATGCATCTATTTCAACCAAATACAATTACGCAAGACAAAACTCACAAGAATCACGGAGCATGGAAGCCTTATTTTACTAACAAAAGATAAGAGCTAATGAAATATGTTATGGACTTTGGTAAAAGACTAAGTCTATAAAATATTCATATGGGTATTTTCATTTGCAAAGATGTAATAACAAACACTATTTCATTCCATTTGTCGGGAAGGTTATTTGAGCATTTCCCAAATAAAGAGGGTGGGAGTGTATTTATCCTTAACCTTAGGGAAAGGAGAGTAATTTATCCTTTGATTTTGTTCCTTTTTTATTTTGTTAGATTCATTTCATAAATGTGAAGAAATTTTTACTTTATTCTTTATTCACAAAAATTTACTCCCAGCCAATTGAATAAATTGAAGTTTTTGCTCCTAAAACTTCCATTTCTAAACCCAAGTCAATAATTAATTATTTATTTATGATTATTATTATTATAAGAGCTTGCAGAATATGAATAACTTTTGCTGCCAAAACTTCATTTCATTTTCTTTACATTCCAATGTTCTAGTTATTAAGTTATGAACATAAACAACTTCTTTTTGAAATTTTACCTGATAATTCAAAGACTAAAATGAAGATTGAAAAAAAAGTTGAAGAATTGAAACGAAAGTTGATTTGTGGGTGAAAGCAGCTTTGAAAATTGACTCTATTTTACTTCAATTTTTTTAAACTTATGAGCAATTTTTAAAGACTATTTGTTATACTTCTTAACATTTTTCTTTAATACACAAAATACAGCATTTAAGGGAAAAAAGGATTAGCTTTTAAGGTACCACTTACTATGATTTATAATCGGTAACAAGCTATTAGCACCTAAAAC
Source organism: Sindora glabra (assembly GCA_020226215.1). NCBI lineage: Eukaryota > Viridiplantae > Streptophyta > Magnoliopsida > Fabales > Fabaceae > Sindora > Sindora glabra. The sequence continues at coordinate 63,794,731 of CM035230.1, read as the reverse complement.
CAGTTGTCCCAGCTGAAAAGGCCTTCCATTTTTATTCTTGTCTACATGTACAAGGTCAACAGATGGAATTTGCTGTAGCTGTTTTAGGATGTCAAGGATAGAAACTTGCCCCGAAAATTGCGATCTCATTCTTCCCTATAGCAGGTTGATGTAGCACATCTGCATCGATGAAAAATTTCCCCCCTTTTTGTGGTAGGATATGGGAAAGTAAATCTACTACTACTTAAATTTAAGGGATGAAAATTATTGGCGACATCATTAATTTTTTCAAATTTAAAACACTAACACAAATTCATGCTAATTATGCACTCAAATCCATGGGAATATCACTTTAGGCCTAAGCCCAAAACTTCTCTCATGGTGGGTCAGAATTGAGAAACACATAAAACGCCAACTTTGGGCTTAAGTTTAATAAAATATCCAAAGAATATGGTGTGAATATTTTTTATTTGTTAATCTAGTGAAGCCTCCACAAGAGCTGTGTCAGGGGGTTGCATGGCAGGCACAAGATTCACAATAAGGAGTTTGTTATTTGTGAACAAAACTTCATTGCTAACTAGAATCCTTATTATGTTGGTGCAAAGGATGAATGGTTGAATGATGTCGTTTACATTAGCAAAGCTTGGGTTGGTGAGCTAGAGAAGCTGGTCCTTAAGGCAGTTATAATGGAAAATCCTATCATATTATTTTACAACTCTTAAAATTTTTAGGTTGGTATTAAAAAGCTGCACATAGATTATAATGTTGGATTGTTAGAAGAATTTGGCAACTTGAGATGGCGGGGGAAGATTGTTTGCCATCTTGCCGTTTCTGACACCAATTCCTTGTAAAGCCACAAAAACATAAAGCCACAACTAAGTTTTCATTTGGTTATATATAATTTTAAACCATGGGTTGACAGAAAAAAAATGTCTAAACTTGTATTTGTACCATACATAAAATATGGAAGAAGAACAAGAATTGCCTTGAGCATTGAAGGAGAAAAAGATACAATAGATTTCTCTATGTGAAATGATGATCGAATAAAACTTTCTGTGGATTATACATGGCGAGATGGGGTTAGCCATAGATGAAGTAAACCTTGAGATACTTTTTCTTTGTGATTAATGTCAAGCAAGAATTTAATCATACTAATAATAAAATTTGAATTAAATCGGACCGAGTCTAAAAATTTAATTAAGTTAAATTGAATGGTTAAAGAAACTACTTAACTCAATTATTGTCCGACTTAATTATTATTCTTAATTACTAATTTTTTTAATTTTTATTCTTAATTTTCTACCACGCAACACAATATATACAGGTTTGAAAATTAAAGATAAGTTTTTTAATATATTAAATTCATTATGTATTGAATATTTAGTAATTTATATTAAATCTTATATTTTTAATAGGAAATATTCAATTTACTAATTCATAATTTATTAAAAAATTTATTTATTTATATATTAAATTTTATATAATACATGATATAATTGACCGAATTAATTCCACTGATATGAAAGGAGGAACGACTAATTTGTTTGTGATGGACAAGACTACAGTACCTTAGATAGATCTGGGGTCTAATATTCCTAAACATGTGGTAAAAAAGAAAGTGATGATATAAATTAAAATTAAAATGTAAACAACATACAACTAATCTTTCTCCTCTCTTCATAAATGATAAAAATTCAGCTGGCAAACACATGTAATGTAAGATAAAAGCACGGACACAACATGGATAAAAATAAAGTACGACCTCATGAGTCATAATATGTGTATAATTTATATAATTAATAATTAATAATAGTAATAGTAATTGTTTAATGGAAAAATCATAGAAATAATAATTATTATTAGATTATTAGATAAATATTATTTAAATAATTTAGATATTATAACATTTTAACTTAATACTTATTATAATTATAATTAATGTTTCAATTTTTTGTGATAATTAATTTGTTAATAAGCTAAAAATTCATTTTAATTCTCATAAAATTTATTTTCTATTGATTTTACCACTACTAAAAGTTTGTATTAATGTAATTTTTATAAGATTAATTCCGCTTAACCCTATTAATAATTCTCCAACAAAATTTCAAAATAATTTTGTATAAAAAAACTTATTAATTTAAAAAGAAAATGGCTAATATAAATTTCCACTTAATCTTATTAAACAAAGTTTGTATTATTTTGTTAATATAAAAAAATAATTAATTTATAGTACCTGTAATTTGTATTATTCTTGTTAATATAAAAAAACTAATTAAATTATAGTACCGTAATATGAAGGATGTATTTAATATAGCATTGGCTTATAATTGAGTATTGAACAATTGGTTGTATAAATTGATTTTATGTTCACAATCTTTAATAATAATTAATTTTTAGTAAACTATTAAAGCAGGATTTAAAAGATTAGAAAGACCTCAAATGATATTAAAATATATTTTAATATCAACTTAGTATCAATTTCATAAATTTTATATTAATTTATTAATATTATCACTAGATTTTACATAAAAAGTTATTTTTACTTGAAATTTGGGCTTTTCTTCATTTTAATTCATTAAAATGATAACAAAAGCTAATTTGAAAGTTCATGAAAACATAAAGAATTGAGAGTTTATATTTTATAAATTTAATTTGAATAAGAATTTGTTATTCATAACTCTCGTAAAATAAAAATTCTAGATAAAAATTTAACTTCTACATCAACTAAAAGCATTTTAAATTCAACTAAAAGCATTTTAAATGCATGTCGTATACATAGTTTTAATAAATGAGGTAACGATAATACTAAATTGATATAATGTGAAATTAATATTAAATTGATATTAAAATTATTTTTATACTAATTTGATATCTTCATAATCTTTCAAACATCAATTAAGTAATTTACTCTTAATCTTTTTTTAGAGAAAGTTAACTTAAAAACTTATAGAATAAGAGAAATTTATAATTAAATAATAAATTATAATTAACTTATTCTCAATAATCACTTTTTGTTTCACTAAAAATTCTAATGTCATCCTTTCGAGAAAACCAATTATCACTAAAAGATTTATCGAATATGAAATTAAAATACACACTTAAATATATCAAGAATTAATTATTTAATAAATAATTATTTCATCACCTCTTATTAAATGATAATAATTTATGGAAAGTTATTTTATAATTTATATTGAAGAGCTATTAACAAATAAATGATATTATACAAACATAAAATTTTAATCACAATTTATATATTTTATATTAATCATAATATTTCTTGCCTCCTATTATTATAAGTGTCATTCTCATAATTTATCATGTGTTAATTTATTATTTTTTAATAAAAATTTAATTTATCATTTTTTTATGTTAAAAATAAATTATGAAATAAAAAAATTTATCCTTCCAATATTAAATTAATTTTTGATAAAAATTTAAATTTAAATATTTATATACCACTAAAATTTATAACTATCTATTTATTTTATTTTCATAAAATATTCTCATATTAAATTTATGTGTTGTTTTCTTTCTTTCTAAGTAAAGACACAATTTTATTTGAAATGAAATATTTCATTCTCATCTTTAATATCCATTTATAATTGTCTAATTATTTCATTCTCATAAAAATTATTTTATTCTTATAAAAAGCTCTCCAAATTATATTTAAGTTTTATTTCTTTTCTCTTTCTACCTTTAGTTATTTCAAAGTTATCATCTCTTTTGAGATAAGAGTTTTTATCTTTATCTTTATCTTTAATATCTATAAATATTCTCTTTTACTACTTTTGACTTGTTGTAATTACTTAATCCAAAATTTTTATTATGTAAATTTCTTTCTATAATTTCTTTTTCTTTGTTATACTATTATTATTGTAGTTTGATCATCTTTTTTTTTTTGTTATAAGTGCTTTATTTTATTGAATTTCTACTTTTTTGAAAAAAAATTTGTAGTTTGATTAATTTTTATTAGTTTAACGGATTCTTCATATGTAAAATTGCAAAAGCATACATTTTTATGTAGTTTATATAGTTTATTTCATTAATTAAATGTTTTGACTATTTTACACTAAATAATAGGAAAAATATAATTTTGGAGGAAATTTTGGAAAGAGAAAAGTTATCATGTAAATATATAAACTATTAGTTATAAAATTTACAAATTTATAATAAAAAATACATATAAATTGGTCATTTTTTATTACTTTAAATTTGTATCAAAATATTACGATTAAAAATATTTTATCCCTATTTTCATCTTATTTTATTTTGAAATTTTCCTATTTTTTATCTTCATTTAATTTAATTAGAAATTCTTTTCTCCTTATCTTCATCTCATTTTACATCCTATTTAAAATTTGTAAAATTTCATCTATAATACACTTTCTCTTTATTTTTATTTAATAAAATCACCTTTTATTTTTATAAATAAATAAATAATTTAATTTGTATCTATCTGTCAAACAGTATTTGTCATTAAATATATCAATAATTCATCTTTATTTAGTGGATTTCACTATAATAATTGTAAATTTATTTTTTTATTTCATGATCTAATTAATTATTTCTTTTTTATTATGTTCCTAAATAATTATATGGTTTCTTTCACTTGTTTTTCCCTTTGTGTTATTAACTTATTTTTCTTAAATTCCGACTAAGGGTTAGGTTAATTCTTCTTTTAAAGATTCAATGCCTACTATACATTATTTATTTATTTATTATTTGATATTTTTTATCATATTCCTAGAAAGGTACTTTATTATGCACCTTTTAAAAGATATAAAATATAAGTTGATCATTAGTATTTTTAACTAAAAGTTATTCCTTTCTTTCATGTAAATTAAAAAAATATAAAATATTTGATATCAAGATATTGAATTTTAGTCAACATATATGTCATGATTTATGAATTTTAATGAGTTATTTATAATATAAAATTATGTCTTTTAAAAGTTTATTTTCAAAATTTTATTTTATATTGTAACATGGTAGATAAAAAATATTAGAAAAAATTTCATTCTTATCATAAATTATATTATTAAATATTAATATTAATGGTAATAATTATCTTAAAAAATGATATCTAATTAATGCAATATTTAAATTTAAAATTAATTTTTTGATAAAATAAATTTAAAATTAATTATCTATTTCAATGTTGAGCAAAATGAATGAAGAGATAATTTTTTTCTTAGAATTGTTAGCTATATATTAATTATTTTTTATGTAATCCTCTTTATACATAATTAACATATATTTATAATATTATATTATTAAAATAAATATTCACTTGTAATATAAAATCATTACTTTCAAAATTTTATTTTATGTTGTAAGGTGGTAAACAAGAAATATATTATTATTAAAAAAATCTATTCTTATCATGAATCATATTATTAAATATTAGTATTAATGATAATAATTATATTAAAAATAGTATCTAATTAATATTATAAAATTAATTACCTACTTAAAATTGAGTAAAATTAGTGAAAAAATTACTTTTTTCTTAAAGTTATTGGCTATATATTAATTAAATTTTTATCTAATTTTCATTATAAATAATTAATATCTAATTATAATATTATATTGTTAAAATAAATATTCATCTATACAACATACGGATTAACACCCAGTAAATATTAATTCAAAATATTACAATATTTAAAATATTTTAATAGTACAATATTATTATTTATTACTTTTATTATTACCCCATTAATTATATAAATTACATGAGGCCGCACGCTGTCATGCCAAGTGGAAAAGAGACTGATTATATATTATTTGCATCTTATTTTTAATTTACACCATCACTTTTTTTTTTCCTTTTTTTCTTCCTTTTTTTTGCGACATATCCAGAATTATTAGAACCCAGATCTACTTAAATTATTGTAGTCTTGCCCTGTCTTTGATTGCTTGTTTTAAGGGAGTAAAAAGTTCACTTTAGTAAGACAAGAGAGATGGGTGGAAAAATAAGCCTTACTTGGTTGCTTTACCAACTACTACATCGTACGAAACAAAAGCAGTCCTCGGTTGCTTCACCGAACTAAATTACCAAGAAGGAGGTACACTGTAGACTGTCACCGTCTCTTGACCCATGGAAAGTAGAGGGCCCTACCCAGAAATCTCTCTTCTCTAATTATGCCTTCAATCTCCCAATTAATTTTTTTTTTCCTACCTACTGGAGAAGTTACATGTCAACTTTAATACACACGAAATTGCTTTGGGTCAGATTCAAGATATGAAAGATAAAAGACGATACTGATTGATGGATCGGATTACGACACCCTAACAAATTTTTCGCGCCAACTCTTCTTAATTATTTGAGTAAACAAAAGTCTGATACCTTTTAACTAAAATATATAAGTGAGTAATAGATTTAAAACTTCTAATCAGTTTAGCTGGGGGTATTCTTGAATTTTTCATTTTATCCGATAATTTGCTTATTTAACCAAACGATATCATGCTCAAAGTTGGTTTAAGTTTCAACACGAAATTTAACTATGATCCAAAAATTAGTGAAGCAAATTTTTATATATGAATAGTTCGCAAAAAATACTATAAAATAATTAATTATCAATAGTAATATATGATATTAGGATAAATTATATTTATTTTTTAAATTTTAATTTAATTGAACTCGCTTCTTTTTTATTTTTAGAAATACACACTTACTTCCCATAATTTTTAAAAGTAAAGGTGGTATGTGCGTATATTTTTAATAAAGGAGAAGGATGATGAGTATATATTTTTGAAAATATAAGAATTGTGAATATACTTATATTAAATCTTAAGGGAGGTTAATATAATTTAATATATTCTAAATTATTACAAATAAATTAAGAAGCAAGCTAAAACCTAGTCTATACAATTATGTATAAAAAATATGAATGTTATCAATTTTGTCCCAAAATAAAATTGTAAACCATTATATTTTCAAAAGAGCATAACAATAATTTTTCACATTATTCCACAAACTATTTTAATGAATTTAATTAAATTTTATATTTAATTTAATTTTTATTAATTATATAATATGAAAATTATGTAAAGTATTGCATTATAAATGAAAATATGATATTATAATTTTTATTTAAAAATAAGTGATTTAATAACATTGTTAAAAATGTGAATGATGAATATTAATCCTAAATTTTGTATAACTAAAGGTTTGATTTCAAAGTTCTAGAATAACCACTTGAATTTTGAAAGAAATATTTTACATTTTCTTCTATAAACTTTGTATTATCATCTAAAAATTCAAGCTTAACATGAATTATTCTATAATACATTTATGCATTTTCCATTTTTGTTCTATTTATCATATCCATGAACACATGTTTGCAAATATAAAGTCTACCTAAAATAATAATTATAAAAACATAATTAAATATAGAAAACCATAAATAAAAATATAATTGTAAAAATATAAAAAATTATAAGTCATATTTAATCTTATTAACAAATCAAGTTCATCGTATTAAAAGTTATAAAGTATTTTAAGCCATTTGTTTTTAAAAGAATAAAATGACAATTATTCAATATTAATATTGATTTTTGCCTTATTTGATGATAAAGTAATTTTATTTATATAAAATTTTTAGAACAAATAAGATGTGATATCAGTAAAAATAATTGTAAAAATTGTTCCGCTCAATTTTTTTATTCTTTTTAACTATTTATTTTATGATTCATATTATTTTTATTATACTATTAGATTACATATATTAGGAACAAATCTATTGAAATAAACTAATAAAAATTACTCATTAAAACATTTTATATAATTAGTTACTTTTGAATTTAAAGTTTTTATTTGGATGTAAAATTTGGAAGAACATATATTGAAATTCATTGATATAGAAATACCTGGAAAATGATAGTACTTTAATTCATTAAATGATATTTTGTATGTCTAAATTAATTTGATTTATTGTAAAAAATTATTTATATTAGTGGTGAGTACAAGATACTATATTACTTAAAAAATAAATGTAACTAAAAATTTTGTCAAATACACAGCAAAAAAAGCTTAGGAGTTTATGATTAAGTGATTGTATAAAATTTATTTACATATTAGACAACCAAATTATATTTTTAAATTGAAATTATATTTTTTATTAAAAATATTATTTTCATTAAATCCTCATTCTCCATTCCATTCCTATTTTTTTTTCATGTATCAAATATAATTATGAAAATGTTTTTCTATTTTATTGACATTTTCTTTTTCATTCTTATTCTCATTTCATCATACTAAACATAATATAAATATTCTTTTCTTTTGTTATTTTTTTCACTATTATAAAATTATATAAGTTACGTATAATGAAATTTAAAATAATATAAAAGACACATAATTCATATTTTTTAAATTTTATTCTTTTATATAACTTAAATATTATATTTTAATTTGTAAATAAATTATTATATTTTAAAAAAATGGTTATCATTTTTTATTAAATACTAACTCAACCTATGCGTAGCATGAGAATGACAAGTATAAAATTAAGCAAAAATTGGAGTATGTTGTTTGCTTTAATAGAGGAAAATGGCCTACAACCCTTACAACAATAATCAAATACATGTTGGTTATATACAAATATGGCTGTAGAATTCTAATATACAAAAAGTTATGGACCACTTTTCACAAAATATTTTGTGATATAATAATTCTTCATACTATATTACTACTAGTTGCCAGAGATGATTAGATACTAATTTGATCATGGTGATTTAATTTGTAGAGCAAATATCAATGGTAAAGAAAATTTTCTCTTTGTGCGAAGAATACTTCAAATGAGACAATTCACATGAAACTTATTTTATCATATTGGAGTGATTGAATGAGAATAGAACATAGAATTATTTGGTTAATTTACAAATTATATTATCCATTTTCCTATATTATAAGAGAGGAGAAAGAATGTTAAGAATTTTTTTAAAATTAGTATCAATTTCTGTTAAATTAAAGAGAATTTAAATAATATGAAAATCATATATTAATTATGTTTAGATATCTAATAGAGAGTTTACAAAGGAATGCTACGCTCACTACTAATAAGTACAAATGAATTTTGTGTAATTTACCGCAATTATTAAGACAAAACACTTTTTGAGGGCTACTATTACTACTGCTTAAACTTGAGAGACAAAATTATCATCCATCTCAAAATTTATCAACAAAATTATTAATTTCCTTAGATTTAAAACAGTAACATGGGATCCCCGTTAATGTCACTTGACATATTGGGCTTAAAAGCCCGATATTTCTCACTTATTGGGCCAGGATCAAGAAGTATATAAAATTCTAACTTTGACCTTGAGTTTGATAAAATGCCCAAAGAATGTGGTGCGGATATTTCGATTTGCTGGCCTAGCGAAAGCCTCCGCAAGTGCTGTGTAAAAGACGTGCATGGCGGGTTCGAGGTCCGCAATAAGAAGTTTGTTGGTTGTGAACGGAACTTCATTGCCCACTTGATTTCTTATCATGTTGGCAATAGGGATGAACGGTTGAATGCTGATGTTTACATGAGCAAAGCTTAGGTTGGTGAGGTGGGGAAATTCGTCATTTCGTGTAATATTGAGAAATATTTCTCGTTTTATTTTAATATTTAACTATAACTCTTAAATTTTTTAGATTTGCTTTGAGAAGCCGCACATGGGTTATGATGTTGGATTGTTTGAGAAATTTGACAACATGAGATTGCGGAGGAAGGTTGTTGGCCACTGTTCCATTATTGATACCAATTCCTTGCAACCTTAAAATAATAATATGAAGCCACAACAAAATTTTCATTTGGTTATATATGGTTTTCGACCATGCTTTTGGCGCAAAAAAAAAAAAAAAAAAGTCTAAACTTGTATATGTAGCAGGCATAAAGTACGGAAGAAGAACAAGAAGTGCCTTGCGCATTGAAGCAGCTAAAGATACAACAGATTTCTCCAGGTGAAATGAATTGAATAAAATTTCTGTGGATGATATAGGGTGTGGTGGGGTTAACCATGGATAAGTAATCCTTGAAATACTTTTCTCTGTCATTAATGTCAAGCAAGAATTTAATTATAACGAGAATAAAATTTGAATTGAATCAGATCGAATTTAAAAAATTTAATTATATTAAATTGAATGAGTAATGGAACTACTCAATTCAATTATTGTTCGACTTAAATATTTTTTCCTTTATTTTTCATTCTTATATACAGATTTGAAAATTGAAATCACTGAAGCGAAGGGTGAGAGCACTGATTTGTTTGTGATTGCTTCGAAAAGTTCACTTTAGTTAGAAATATAGATAGATCGAACAATAAGCATTGCTTGGCAGGAGACGTACGAAATAAAAGCAATCCTTAGGACTTAGATGCCTTACCAAATTAAATTACCAAGAAGGATGGTACCCTGTAGACTGTCACCGTCTCTTGACCCATAGAAAGTGAAGGGCCCCTACCTAGCAATACCTCTTATCTAATAAGACTATCGGCCATTTCAGATTCGCATCAGTTACGTTTTTTATCTCTCAAATAATGTGTTTTTATTTTTAACTTACAGAAGTCATAAGTCAACTTTAATACACACGTAATTGGTTTTAGTCAAACTCAAAACAATAAAAGTAAGGAGCGATAGTGACTAATGCGTCAGGTTACAATATCTTAATAAGTTTTCAAATATGATTCATCTTAATTATTTAGATAAATAAAAATTTGACACGTTTTAAACTAAAATACATGAGTGAGAAATAGATTTAAAATTTCTAATTATTTAGTTTAGGTACTATTAAATTTACCATTTTATCTAGTCACTTGTCAATTTAACCAAATGACGCTACGCTCAAAGCCAATTCAAGTTTCAACACAAAATTTAGCTGTGATTTAAAGATTAGTGTAGCAAATATTTATATATGAATAATATGTAAAAAAATATTATAAAATAATTAATTATTAATATATGTGATATTTGAAAAATTACATTTATTTTTTCTAAATTTTGATTTAATTACATTCCCATCTTTTTTATTTTAAAAAATACACACATCCCATAATTTTCAAAAGCAAGGGTGGCATGTGTGTATGTTTTTTAATGAAGGAGAAGGACGATGAGTGTATATTTTTGAAAATAGAAGAAGTGTGAATGTAATTGTATTAAAGCTTGAGGGAAGTTAATATAATTTATTCATGATATTTTTAATAAAAATTATAAAATAGATCACAATTATATGCAATTGCTATGTTAAAAAGTTATAATACATTTTTATCAATAAATTAATATATTCTAAGTCATAAAAAATATTTAATATATCATAAATAAATTAAAAAGCAAGTTAAAACCCAATCCATACAATTATGTATAAAAAATTTGAATGTTATGTATCTTGTCACAAAATAAAATTCTAAACTATTATATTTTTCAAGAGTACGTAACAACAATTCTTCATATTATTTCATAAATTACTTTCAAGTATTTAATTAAAATTTTAATTATATAACATAAAATTATGTGTAAAAAATTATGTTATAAATTAAAATATAATATTATAATTCTTATTAAAAAATAATAATTTAATGAAATTGTTAAGTATGTGAATGATGGAAATTAATCCTAAACTTTTTATAATTTAAAGATTTGGTTTCAATGTCCTCGGACAACCATTTCAATTTTGAAGGAAATATTCTACGTTTTTTTCTATAAACATTGTACTAACACCTTAAAATTAGAACTTAACATGAATTATTCTATAACAATTTTATGCATTTTCCATTTTTGTTCTATATATCATATCTATAAACAAATGTTTGCAAAATAAATCTATCTAAAATTATAATTATAAAACATAATTGACTATAGAAAACCATGTATAAAAATATAATAGTAAAAATATAAAAATTATAAGTCACATTTAATTTTATTAACAAATCAAGTTCATTGTATTAAAAGTTATAAAACTATTTGAAACCATTTATTTTTTAAAAAAATAAAATAACAACTATTCAACATTAATATTTTTTTATCTTATTTGATGATAAAGTAATTTTATTTACATAAAAAACTTTATAATAAATAAGATGTGATATTAGTAAAAATAATTGTGAAAATTGGTCCGCTATATTTTTCATTTTTTTATTCTTTTTTATTATTTATTTTATCATTCACATTATTTTCTTATTATACTATTATATTACATATATTAGGAACAAATTAAACAAACCAAAACAAGGGCTAGGATTCAAATATTGGGGGACTTGTGCGATTTTCTTTTCTTTTGCATCAAGCTGAGAGACATCAAGTATTTTGAAAAAGCAAATCAGTTTTGAAATCCTTATGTTTTTTGTATCCCACCGTCTATGTATATTTAACGGATGAGATTTTGATATACCATTATTATGATGAACGATGTACCATTAAATTTATAAGTCTTGATTCATTAATTTGTGTAATGTTGTATAAATTGAATGAAATTTAATAATTTAAAGTTAATGGTGTACCATAAAGTGATGTATTATAATCATTGTCAAATTTTACCCTTTCTTTTGATCAAATCTAATGGTTAGTATATAATTAAACTTGGGGAATTGATAGACTAGATTGGACTACTTGAGTTGAGTCAGATCCATCCGTTTTCTCACAAGCTTTCAATATAAAAATTCTAGTTTGGCTCTTGCGGATATGAGCTAACTTATAAGATTTTTTTATTTTTAATTTTTAGAAAAAAAATTATTTTTAAATAATAAAAAATTAGAATCAATCAAAAGTATAATATATTTATTCATAAATTAGTTACAATATATTTTACATTTATATATATATTCATAAAATATATATTATAAAATATCTATAAAATAAAAATGTTATCTATAAATTACTGATAATGTTAACTTTACATAACTAAAAGTAAAAAATAAAAGTATAATTTTATATAAATTGAAAATATAAGTTTATACAAAATTTAGGGGAAAATTTTTTTTTCAAGGTTATCTAGTCTATCTATGAGTTAACCCACGCAAACAACGGATTTCTGTAAGTTAGGCTAGTCGTAAGATATAACTTTTAGAGCTTCTAAAATGAAGATTTAAATCCGTTGAAGTGTGCAAACTAACAAGCCTGTCCATGAATTTTAGCCCTTTACAACAACTTTATATACAACTACAAAAGCAACCTGAGTTGCCTCGATTTGGGATTGTTGTGGCCTTGAGTTTTCTACACTATAATTAGATTTAATCAATCATATTCACTATAAAAATATATTTTTAATATGCAAGACAATTTAGTTAAGATTCTACAAATTATATATTACAGGAATGAGTGGGTAAAATAATAAGTTTTATCATGATTTTTTATTCTTACGGATAAAAGAGAAAAAAAATTCAAAAATTAACTAATTTGGAATATTTCACAAGATATAGAGTGGTTTATTAATTTATTTTTTTCAACAAATGAATTGAAACAAAATATAGGTTCAAAAGTTAACACCTCCAGACAAGTCTTAGCTCGCACGTAAGGCGTTCCTTGTGGAGCAGAAGGCTGGTTCTTAATTGGTTCATATCGTTTATTATTTTCAATCATTATATTTTAAATTTGATTCTTATTATCGGATAATATCTAAGACAAGGTAATTTATAAATATCACTCTAAATTTTTAAAGAGGTTGAAAGCATGTCTTGTCTTTGTAGTAGAATAATCTATCTTATTTTTAATTTTTTTATTAAAAAAAGAAATTAAAAAGCTTTTACCATCCTAAATTTTGAAATATTTTTAATTTTACCCATAAATTCTTTTGGAAAAGAAATTATTAGAATGGTCCTTCCTACCAAATAAAATTACTAACTTAACTCTAAGGACACAACTCTTCACTCTCGGGATTGCGGTGGGTGACTTGCCACCCACATTTGCTCACTCTTCTTTATGGTCATTGAAATGGGACAAAGCTTGCTGATTTTCCAAGACTCAAGCTTCTATTCTGGAAGCCTTAAGTGTTGCAAGCTGCAATTGATCTAATTTACAAAAATTCATGATCCGAGCCGATTCGCAAATAGGTTGAATAGTCCATGAAGGTTTTTTTTTTAATATATTTATAAATTTTATATAGGTTTATATTTTTAACATATACAAAATTACATCCTTATTTTTTATTTTTAATTATATAGGATTATATTATGAATAATTTATAGATAATATTTTTATTTTGTAAATATTTTATATCTTATATTTCATATATATAATATTTTTAATAGTTATATATAAATTTAAAATATATTATAACTAATTTATGAATAAATATATGATACTTTTAAAAAAATTTAATTTTTTATTATTTAAAAGTTAAAATTTTTATTTTAAAAAAATTAAAAATTATAAAAAAATGCTCGTAGACTAGTTCAGGTTTACAATGACCGGACCAGGGTCCTCATATTAGATGTTCATGAAAAAAATCGGATAAATCTAACCCGCTTTCTTTAACGGTCAGTTCGCGCGGTGGGCTAGTCTGGCCGTCCATTTCCAGCTCTACTCCTCTTTCTTCCCTTCAATCAATGCTTCTTAGTACCTTTTAGACCTTGTTTGTTGGTGAATAATCAAACTTCTTTTCCTTTTTGTTCTTTAGTGATTCAACGTGGCTAAGGGCCCAAACAAATCAATAACTAAGAGCTAAAGAACGGCTTCCAAAATTCGTAAGCACATGAGCAAGAAGCAGCTAACGAATTCCAGGAGGTGGAGACAAATTGAAATGAGTTTCTAAGGACATAAAAATGCTATAGTTAGTAAAGCCTGTTGCTACAACGGTTTCCTTTAGAAGAAATATTGATTTTCTATCCTTTGGAAAGCAGACCCATCAAAAATATCCTCTAGTTGCAGATAAGCAATGAAATCTTGGTTGCTGCACTTACCTGGAAATTTGAGGATTGAAGAAACTCCGTTCTTTGATAGACTATCCAAACAAGTATTTTTCTTTTTATTAATTTATTAAATTTACGCATGCAAGAATCCAGAGACCAACCCGGAATGCACAGGAAAGGCAAAGGGTGTCAAGAAACATTGAGTGCTACTTGATTTAAATTCTCACGGCTATCTGGAAAAGTATCTGCCTTTCAAAACTCTGCACTCTAGTTTTGCTGTTGGTATGAAGCACAGTTCCATCACCACTGTTGATCTGTATTTCGAGCTACTTTCCGACCAAAATTAAGGTTCTTCTAACATCTCTGAGTTATCATTTCATTCAAGGGCATCAATCTAACTATAAATTCAAAATAGCAGCAATTCAGCACCTAAAATATGGAGACTGTCGGATTAAATTTTGTAATTGAATTCACTTTCTCTTCTTTTTCCATCACTTTCTGCCTCACGATAAATCATGTTTGTATTACCTCACCATGACCAATACATCTAATTCCATGAGAAGATAACCCCATACTACTAATCATATTTTGGCCAAGTTGACTCAAGCACTCCAGAGTCATGCCAATTGCCAAATTCTCATCTTACCTAGGATGAAGAAGAAAAGGAAGTAACACAACAGCAACTCATTATGCAATATAGTAGTACCTTCAGAGAATTTCTGAGAATTAGAACGACAAATATTGCATCTTTGATTCTAAGACATTCCAAACTCTCAAATCAGATCAATTTCTTCCCACTTCAAATTATGCTCTATTCCTAAATCCAGCTTTGCATATATGATAATTTTCTTGGTCGAATTCTGTGAGAGTAGAAGCTGGAGGTGGTATGTAAATATAATCGCTGGCTTACCAGCCAATTATGCTCTTGGCACTGATACAAACAGGATGGATGAAGCAAAAGAAAACAAAAAGAAATGATAAATTGATGGGATGCTAAGAGAAAGGTTAAGAACTTAACTGAACAGTTGAGTCAATCTCCATAGATTTTAAACAAGAACACAAGCAATCTGATGGTAGCAATACTTCTTTCCACTTTGTAACATTGCTTGCCCAAATGAGCATCTCAGCCTCAGAGACAGCACCAGAAGCACACATGAAGCCACCATTTTTTGTGTAGGCGGACTGCAACTGTGGTTGGAATACTCATTTGAGCAAGAAACATTACAAAGGGGACTCCACAACTCTTCCATCTTCCTCTCTCTCTCTCTCTCTCTCTCTCTCTCGACCTTTTCATGTGTTTCTCTCCCTCACACAGATTTCCATTGAACATAAAAAGGTAAGTGATAGAATCTGTGAATGTGATATGATTATAACTCCATATATAGAAGCACCAAATGCAGAGTTGCCCAAAAGCCAATGTCCTTCACAATGAAAGCATTTAATCTTAATTATTAAGTCAAATATCTTTTTACATAAGTTATATTAGAGATTTTCGTACTTCAGGGGAAAAAAATAGACAATATAAGATTAGATTTTACAATCTCTTCGACTTAGACAGACGTAAATTTCATTACACGTCACGAGTGCCAATCAGTTGTCACTTTCCTCCTAAAGTTTTTTTTTTAAAAAAAAAAAAATCCAAGTTTCTAGCAGATTAAAAAAATTTTTGTTAAAATTATATATGCTATCTAAGTACGAAGAAGCAACAGAACTGGAGCAAAAGACAAAAAGCACCTCCTTACTTTATGTAATTTGATTTGAAGCAGCTGTTATTTGGGGACGATTCACGTCAGCAATAGCTTTAAGAAAGTAAGAGGCGCACAAAGTTGTCCATTTTTAAGTACTAAACTGCCCCCGTTAATTAATTTGAAGCGGCTGGGTTAGAGGGTATTTTGGACACGAAATGGTATTTTAATTGAAAATGAGAAGAAAGTGTGCTGGGTGTGGTTGACATTTGACAGTCAGTTTAGGAGTGTAAAACAGAAAAGAATTGTAGGTATTCATGGAATGGCAGCTAAAGACGGCTCAAGCTCAACAACCAACCAAAAGCGCTGCCGCTGGCAGCCAATCAAACATAATTAGAAAGTGCATCATCTTCCCCCCATAGTCTACAGCTATTGTTAAGGACAAAATTCTCTTTTCACCAATGACCATATTATATTACTTTACATCATATTATATTATTAAATTTTATATACTACAGCACCGTGTGTCCATTTTCAGTTTCAATTTCAGGTAACTTTCAATAATTCAGATTTTTTAAATAAATTAATTGACAAGGCCGTTAACACTTAAGATTTCTATAAATTATATTTTTTTAAATAACAATAAAAAGTGACAAATCAATTGTTGTATACACAACGCCCTCAATTCAAACCCAGAACATATGAAAAGGACAAAATTAAAAAAAAAAAAAATCTGACACAACATCAAGCGGTGACTATAAAAAATGTTCCGTAACGTTTTCCACTTCAAGTGTTTTTAACCATCGTCTCTTAAGATTCCTCCGCCTTGTCACAGAGAAACTTAATATCTACAAAAGTCCTTTTACACATTTAACTCGCAGAAATAAAAAACAAAAGTATTGAGCAGAACAATCCTTAAACTGAGGTTGTAGAAAATCTTTAGAGTAGTTCAGTAGACAACCTAGTGGAACACAAGTGATCATGGGAGGAATTTGCTTGATAAAATTGCTTTCATCATTGTTTTACCCCTTTTTTTAATGGGCAACTCTATGCTGTTACAGTAGAATTACAAGTGATCATGGGAGGAATTTGATCATCAGACATAAATGCTACTACGAACTAAAATGAGTTCATTGTTAGGAGGAGGAGATAATTAAGCAGCTACTTCTTGGTCCTTGGAGGCAAGCTGATTCTGAATGTGCTGAGGTACAACATCAAACTTGGCTAATTGCATTGTGTAGGAAGCACGTCCCTTTGTCATTCCCCTCAGTGTACTCACATACTGAAACATCTCAGCAAGGGGTACCAGAGCATCCACCACCTGTATTGTCATCACCCCAAAATGGGTAAAAGAAAAAGAAGAAAACGCATCAGCCCTGCTTCATTCAACCTAGCCTCGTGATCAAGGAATGAACATCCACAAAGACTAAAAGCCAACAAACAAGCAGCTAGAAGAAAATTTGTATTGGCATACCTTGAGGCCACCAGGTTTGTCTCCAAAGCTATTGATTTGGCCTCTTCTTGAGTTGACATCGCCAATTACGTCTCCTAGATGATCCTCAGGAGTAACAACTTCAACTTTCATAATGGGTTCAAGAATTTTTGGTCCAGCTTTCTTCATCCCCTCCCTAAAGGCTCCTCTTGCTGCCAACTGGAAAGCCAGGACACTGGAATCTACATCATGGTAAGAACCGTCTACAAGGACTGCACGTACATCAACAACTGGAAAGCCAGCAAGCACACCATTACTCATACGCTCTTCCAATCCTTTCATCACCCCTGGAATGTATTCTTTTGGTACGGCACCTCCTTTGATTTCACTCTTGAACTCATATCCACTGCCTGCTTCCATGGGCTCAAACCGAACTGTAATATCTGCAAATTGACCTTGTCCACCTGACTGTTTCTTATGCACATACTTCACTTCTGAGATTCTGGAAATACTCTCCCTGTAGTTCACTTGTGGTGCGCCTACATTAGCCTCCACCTACATTCATCCATTCAGATAACATGACTCTTAGCAAAATCATATTTAAATATGAAATTGGTGGAGTGAAGAACAAAGCAAAATATATGAGAGAAAAACATAAGCATATTAGTTGATAACAGAAATTTTGAAACTTTAAATGGAAATATACCTTAAATTCTCTCTTGAGCCGGTCAACAATAATCTCAAGGTGCAGTTCTCCCATACCTTCAATCACTGTCTGGTTTATTTCCTCATCCCTGAAGAAATGAAAAGAAGGGTCTTCCTGGGCAAGCTTGATTAAACCAGTTGCCATCTTGTCAACATCAGCTTTAGTCTTGGGTTCAATTGCAACCTTGATGACAGGATCAGGAAAGTCCATACGCTCAAGCATGATGGGATTGTCAGCATCACACAGTGTTTCACCTGTGATAGTATCTTTTAAACCTGCAAGGGCAACAATATCACCGGTTAAGGCTACTTTGACGTCCTCTCTACTGTTTGCATGCATTTCTAGAAGTCTACCAATTCTCTCCTTTTTTCCTTTGTTTGCATTGAGTGCATAAGACCCGGCACTGAGAGTTCCAGCATAAACCCTGAGAAATGTAAGGGAACCTACAAATGGATCACTCATGATCTTAAAAGCTAGCCCAGCAAACGGTTCTTTATCACTTGCTATCCTTTCGAGCGTTGCTTCTGGGTTTTCTGGGTCAGTTCCCTTCGTCGGTGGCAGGTCAAGTGGTGAAGGTAGATAATCCCCAACAGCATCCAGCAACGGTTGGACCCCCTTGTTTTTGAAGGCTGAGCCACACAGTACAGGAACAAAACTGGCTGATATGGTTCCCTTCCTAATTATTTTCTTGATGGTTTCTTCATCTGGCTCAATTCCTTCTAGGTAGCTCTCCATAGTTTGATCATCCAACTCAACTATGGTTTCTAGCATCTGAGATCGATATTCTTGAGCCTGCTCTTGAAGATCTGTTGGAATATCTTCTTAAACAAATTTGGCACCCAGCTCTTCCCCAGACCATACAATAGCTTTCATCCTCACAAGATCAACAACCCCCTGAAACTGATCTTCTGAACAATTGGTAACTGAATTACTAGTGGCTTAGCACCCAAATTTGTTACTATCATATCTCTAGTTCAGAAAAAGTTTGCTCCAAGACGGTCCATCTTATTAACAAAACAAATTCTGGGGACCCCATATTTATCAGCTTGCCTCCACACAGTTTCTGATTGAGGTTCCACACCAGCAACACTGTCAAATAGGCATATTGCTCCATCCAACACCCAAAGAGCTCGCTCCACTTCCAAAGTGAAGTCAACATGACCAGGAGTATCAATAATGTTGATTCGATGCTTGTTCCAAAATGTAGTGGTTGCAGCTGAAGTTATGGTAATCCCTCTTTCTTGCTCTTGTTCCATCCAGTCCATTGTTGCCATCCCTCATGTACCTCCCCTATCTTGTAGTTTCGTCCTGTATAATAGAGAATTCTCTCAGTTGTGGTTGTCTTTCCAGCATCTATATGAGCCATAATACCCATATTGCGATAATCCTTCAACGGAACAGCACGCTTTGCATCTGGAAAGGAAGTTCAAAATAGTCCACATCGTATCACTTAGTTCACCCGATGTCACAATTCAAAGGACGAATAAGCAAGCTATTTTAAATTGTCACAGATATAAACATATGAAAAGATAAGAGGATGAAATCAAATCACAACTGAACCAGGCTTTGTGTTCGGTTCGATTTACATGAAACATTCTTAGCCCTACTTACGACATACCAGTAGAAACGTTTCTAAAGCTCAAGCATATCTATGTCATATGTATGGGTGAAATTACAAATGGAATACTTTCCTCTGTGAGTTAACACTTTACGGCCGCAGAAGGAATATTACCGAAAGTAAAACACGCAAGCAGAGCAACGAAGCCATATCTAAAGAAGGAGTATCTAAAGTAGGCAAGCGTTTATCATCAGACACAATTACCTTAAGTCTTCACATGAACTAAAAACAAAGACACAAATGTAGCCCTATATAGATAATATCGAAATGAAGGATTGTCATCAATTTCATCTCATTTCCAAGACACAACAACTTCAAAAATTATAAATTTAGGCACTAAAATCGCAAGTAAAGCCAACCTTCAGCAGCCATGGCGAATACGGCAAGTTTCTTCTGCTGGTTTGGCGCCAAGTGTAGAGCTTTGATGATTTGTAACTAATTCGTGCACTTCCAAAGAATTGGGAAAGAGAAGAAGTATAAGAATTGGAAGGTGGGGGGCGAACACCCATGAAGCGAACTTGGGAGATAAGGACTGGCCTTCTCTGAGAACCATTGAAATTGCAAACAGACGAAGCCGAAGCTGCTGTCACTCTCAATGGCTCCGAAGGCATTGTTTACAAGCAGACAGCGTAGTTGGTTGTACTTGTTGCGGGCGAGCTTCCCTTCTTCCCTTACGTATCGGTTTTCTTCTTCTTGTGGTGTCGGGATAACTAAATGCCGATGATGTCTCCCTGCGCTTTAGCCAACCTCTGCTTCGGACATTCTAGACCCACGATGGACAAGTTAATATTTGGGGGTATTTTAATATTAAGGATTTTTTTTTTCATTTTCTTTTGGCATTCTGATTAACTAGAAATAATGAGGAAAAATAGAAGATTCAGTTCTTATAATTTTATTAAATTTTTAATTTCATCTTTAATATTTTAATTTATACAATTAAATCTTAAAATTTCAAATAATTTATAATTAATTCATTCTGCTTAGTTGGTTTTAATTCTAACTAAAGGAATTTTATATATCATCTTATGAATCAATTAAATTTTATATGTTAATATTTTATCTTTACTTAATTACCAAAATTTTTTTATTTCTATCAAAACCATCCCATTAAAATTAAAATATATTTATTCTTAATTCATTTATTTCATAATTTTGTTAACTTTCATTCTACAAAATCAATAAGACTAATTTATAAGATTTTAACTTTTAACCACTTCATTTTAATTCTCATTACATGATTTAATCTCTAGCTATCTCATCTTAATTCTTATTACATGATTTGAGGTAAAAATTAAATGTATTTTAATTTTTATGGGAATGATTTTGTTAAGATAAATTTTAATGACTAAATAAAAATGAAATGTCAATATATAAAATTTAATTAATACATAAAGTGATAGAAGGATTCTATCAATTAGATTCAACATTAGTTAAGAGTGAAGAATTAATTATAAATTATTTAAAATTTTAAAATTTAATTAAATAAATTAAAATTGTAAGAATGAAATTACAAATTTAATAAAATTACAAGGTCTAAAATCTATATTTTCTCGCATAATAATAAATTAATTAATATGTTGATTACCTTAATATCCTCTTCTGCAAACTGAAACAAACAGCCAATTGGAAAAATTATTGATCCATAGTTCTATCTGTTCAACTGATTAAATTATTGATGAAATCGAATGACATTATAAGTAAAAACTAATATAATCTTATTAAAAATAGTTAAATAATAGATATGTCACACGATATATATGAATTTATAATTTATAAAAAAAGTAAAGTACTAAAAGAAATCAAGTAAATTAGTAATTTTCTAATTAATCAAGTGTTAAGTTTTTTATTTATTAAATCAATCCAATCAATAATCAATAAGTATATAAACTAGTTAGTTATCAGTACAAAACACAAATAAATATTTATTTTCATAATATAAAATTATAATTATATGTTAATTATTTACAAAGAAAATTAGATAAAAAATTAATATTCAACCAATAATTTTAAAAAATATCTTATAAAATAAAATATTATAATTTTATTACATGTATATCATTAAATAATTAAAATTAATATTATGATATAATAAAATACTAAATTTACAATTTTTTCATATATAGTAAATCATAAAAAATAAATTTAAAATTTTTTCTTGCTTTTGAATACTCATAAATTAAATTAAAGCTAAACTACTCCAAATTGTTTTGATTATGTGTTGTAATCTTTAAAAAAAATTCATTTATACTTCTACAATCTTAAATTGTAGGCTCATAAGTGGATAAAAATTTCATCTAATAAAAAATTTCTAAACTCTAAGTATTCTGTAAAATAGTGACAATTACATAACTCCAAAGAAAATTTATGAAAGAGAAAAAAGAAAAAAAAACCTAAGGTAAAACGAGGGAAGGAAATTAGGAATATTTAAAAAAATCTTGAAAAATAGTAAAAAAATAAAATGTTTGTAGAACAAGATAATTAAAAGAAAAGTATTGGATAAAATAAAAATTGAGAGAAATTTAAGGAAAGAAAAATGTTACCTCCCCACTCATTTAGTTTAAAATTCAAGTAAATAATTGATTTTAAATTTATTTTACTAAAAAGATTGATTTTAGATTCAAATATCACATTAATTAGATATTATTTTTAAGATATTATTCTTATTATTATTAATGTTTAATAATATAATTTATGATAAGAATAAATTTTTTCATAATGATAATAAATTTTTCATTTACCATCTTAGTGCATCATAAAGCAAATGTTTGAAATAATAATTTTATATTATAAACAACTCATTAAATATAATCCATAAATTACTAATTATTTGTTGACTAAAATTTAATATTTTAATATTAAATGTTTTTCATTTAAGGGATTCATATTTAAGTGTTTTCTAAAAGTTACATTATAATAGAAATTAATAAAAAAAGCTCTTTTCAAAATTAAAAAAAATTCCTTACATAGACATACAATAATATTATGGATTGCTACTATCTTAAAAATAATGATTAATTATGCTTATGAAACCACAAATTTATAAAAAAAACTGATACTGAAATTAAAAAATTTGATATAATCATAAATATAAAATAATTTGATTGAAGTTTAAGAGAAATATATTAAGAGTATAGATGAGAAAAAAAATATTATTAGAAAAATATTTCTAAAAAAGTAATTAATTAGATTATAAAATAAAAAATAAATTCTGTAATTACTGTAGCAAGAATCCATTAAATAAAAATGAACTATTATGTTATTTAATGAAATCGGATATCAAACTCTAACTTTTTTAAAAAGAAGATGATGTTAATAGAAATAAACTTGATAGCAAATCTAACTTTTCTCCGATAATTGCAAGTAAGGTTATTCATTTGTATATGTGGGTAAACGAAGATTTTTATTAAATACATATGAAGAGAAAGTGTATTGTAGATAAGAGTTTATAAATTTTAAATTAGATCTACAATATGATAAAGATAAGAATAAAAATGTTTTTATTTAAATTAAATAAAAATAAAAAGGTAGAAAATTTTCAAATAAATTCAAATAAAGATAGAAGTAAAAACTTTCAAATTTTAAAATAAAAACTGTTATTAAGTTTATTTATAAATTTGTTGAGTTTAGTTGTAGATTTATAAAAAAAATTCAATAATAGCATTAGATGATAATTTTGCTCCTCTTATAATTTCCTTCACTTTTTCCTATTAAAGGATGTGGGAAATAATCAAAAAAGGATGTGGGAGATAATCAGAGAATTTACTTTATGAAATAAATTATAAAAAAATATGCTTTTGCAATTTTTATACATAAAAAATTT
The DNA here is from genome assembly GCA_020226215.1 of Sindora glabra. Classification (NCBI taxonomy): domain Eukaryota; kingdom Viridiplantae; phylum Streptophyta; class Magnoliopsida; order Fabales; family Fabaceae; genus Sindora; species Sindora glabra. Next base: position 63,770,659 of record CM035230.1, on the reverse strand, counting down.
AGCAAACTAATAAGAAGGGATTAAATTATAATATTTTAAAAAAATAAAATTCAATAAAATAAAACATTTATAACCAAGAATGGACAATCAAATTGGAGCAATAATAGTATAAAAAGTTAAAAAAAATGAAAAACATTACATGGTAAAAGTATTATTATGCAATTACAAAAAAATTAAAAGAAGTAAGATCCTATAAAAAAGAAAAAAAGATGAAAATAAAAGTTTTCATATTATAGAAGACGATAGTAAGATATAGAGAGAAAAAATAAATATAAATATAATTTGAATGACTTTTTGAGAAGTTTTTTATGAGACTAGAATATTTTATTATTTATGAATTTTGGTAATAGATTAAAATTAATTCAATTTTAAATTTTTATTAGAAATTAATTTAATATTAGAAGATAAATAAAAAATAAATCACAAATTGATACATGACAAATTATAAGAATAACATTTATTGTAAAAAGCAAGAAATATTATAGCTAACATATAATGTATAAATGTATAAGAAGAAAAAAGGTTGATTAATTAGTTTTTAAAAATGAAATCAATTTTTTTTTGTAGTTTTAATTGAAACTGATTGAATTCCTAAAACACATTTTTAAACTCGGCTCGCTTGAATTAAATAATAGGATATTTAGAGGTCAAATCATTCAATTTGGAATTTTTATAACACTAATACATATTAAAATAAATATGCATTTTGTAAATTGTAAAAATCATAATTTTAAAAATTGAATTGCACTAATTAAATGGAGAGGTCAAATCATTCAATCTGAAATTTTTATAACACTAATACATATTAAAATAAATATACATTTTGTAAATGGTATAATCACAATTTTACAAATCAAATTTGCACCAATTAAACTGATTAATGAATTGATTAGCGACTCAATTTGATTAAAACTTTTGGACCGGAATCATATATGAATCAATGTAAATCAATTAAAATTGGAGTGAAGTGACTAAAATTAAAGTAAACTAGCTAAAATTTATAAATCAAATCAAATTTTTGATGTTTTTTAAAAAAATTTGCAATTTTAAAATAATTGAAATGTAATACTTTTATAATTTCATCTAAATTAAATTTATGTTTTTCATTATTTTTAATATAAATTATTACATTACTTATATTTTATTATTTTAAATATATATTATTAACATACATATAATTTATATTTTTAAAATTAAAATCTCTTTAAGTAATAAATCAATGCTTGAATTAATGAGCTAATAAATCAATACTTTATCTAGTTAAATAATAATAGACTCAGATTTAAAAACTATGGTATAAATGCATTAGAGCAACCTCTCAACCGAGAAAGCCTTCGCACAAAATAAGCACTCGTCTGCAATTTTAGTGAGTTGGTACTGTTTATGCGGCAAAAGAATTCTTAAATACTACTACTTGTTCAGCTCCGCTGCCGTGCACTAATCTTTTACTTTTTAAATTTTTTCTTAATTTTATAAATTTAAATTTTTAATCCATATAAAATTATACTTTCCTCTTTTACTTTTTTAATTATATAAATTACCCTATGAATTATTTATAAATGATATTTTTATTTTATAAATATTTTTAAATATATTTTGTATATGTCGTCATTTTTAAAATTATATATAAATCTTAAATATATTATAATTTATTTATAGATAAATATATAATATTATAAAATAATTATTTAATTTTTTATTTTTAAAAATTAAAATATCTTAAAATTAAAAAAATTTACAAACTAAACAGCTCGTGAGAGTTGAGTTAGAAACTCCAATATAAAAGTTCGCAAAAGATACAGGCCAATTCGGTTCGTTCGCCAGCTTCAGTTCCCAAGTTCTCAAATCTTAGTTGTTTCATACACGTCATCAAATTCACTCTTCAAATGGAAGAGTTGCAGAGGAAAATTATACTAAGCAAGTAGATTGGTTATATTGTCCGGAACTAATTGTATTTTGTTATACAATTTCAGCTTCTGTCAAATATTTATCATATGTTTTATTCTTTAATTCACATTTGTTATTATTAAAATTTAAGAATAATATTTCGGTACATATTAGAATATAATTTTAAATTTAATTTATTATTAGTATAAATTATATTATATTATTAGAAAATAAGAATAAGACATGTTATTAAAAAATTAATAATATTTATAAATTTTTAATAGTAATAAAAGATTTTTAATAATTTTTATTGTTATGATACATAAGTAATTAATAGTATAAATATAATTTATATTAACAATGAATTAAATCTAAATCTTTTGAATATTTGCAAGTGTATAAGAAGGATTAGCATAAAATATTCAATTATCTATATAAATTCTATTAAATTATCATAAAATTTATAATTTTATTTATATTTTATGTGTAATAAATACATAAAAAGATGTTGTAATTATATTAATCAAATTTTCATATAAGTTTTCAAAAGTTTGTCTTATATAAAATTACTTTAAATAAAAAATTGTAAAAATTATAAAAAAATTTCAAAAAAACTCTAAAAATACATATCAATATATTTTTTGTGTACATACTAAATAATATTTTAAATTTTAAAATTAAATATATAAATTTGAAGGTTGTGTCTATGGTCCAAACGAAAAATCTGGTGCACCAAAATATAGGATACATGGCAATTTATTATTGGTTCACATGTACAACCTATAAGATTCATGTAATAGTTGATTTGGCTCTAAATTTTTTTAAAAAAAAATATGAAATTTGCCCTCAACTCTTGATGAACTGCCAAGCTGGATTGTTGACACTTTTTGAATGTGTTAGCCCCATAGTCTTATATAATAAGTTTTGATAATAATAAATGAGTGTTATAATAGTATTACATTTTTATACTAAAGTATTATAAAATTTATGGCAAATGTGCTATGTTATGTTTAAATATCAATGCTTGATTATATACTAAAAAAATTATATTTTATATAAACATCACTAAATATATGATCAATTAATATATATGATATAATAATTACAAATATTCTTATGTTGTTATAAATAATTATTGAGTTTATTAAATGTGGATGTCCATAAATTAAATGTTATACTCGTAATTATGGTCAATTATTAGATCAAATGTTACATTCTTATTATAGTCAATTATTAGGTTTTAATTCTATTTATAAATTATCATTATAAAATTGTAATGTTTAATCAATTTGCCTTATAAATATAACTTGTATAAATCATTCTTAATATAATTGAATCAAATATTCTTCTTCTCCTTATAATTCTCCTTCATCTCTTTCATATCTTTCTTTTATTATTTCTTAAAATATTTAGTATTTTTATAATATATTATCAATACGAGACTCTAATCCACTAAGTATGAAAGCTCTTTCAGTTAGTAACAATGTTAATAAAGATATTGTCTTGCTAATAGTGCAATGATGCATACTATTCTCAAGGATAAAAAATATTTTTCTTATTTAGTAATGCAAGAAACTAATATTAGTACTATATCTGGTACTACAAATTTAATTAAAGGCTTTGGGAGAGCGAATGTTTTATTACTTAGAGAAATAAAATTATACATTAATAATGTATTATATTCTATTAAGTCTTACAAAAACTTTTAAGTTTTAAAGATATTTGTTGAAACGAATATCATATTAAGATAATAAATGAAAGAAATATTGAATATCTTTATATCACTGGTATAATCTCAAGTAAAAATGCATACTTAAAAATTTATTTGCACTTTCCTTTAGTTTGTACTATAGATATATTAATACAATTAAAATATATGCTATCGTAAATTAGGAGTTTACAAATTATAATAAGTTTATTTTTTGGCATGGCCGGTTAGGCCATCCTAGATTAATTATGATGCAAAAAAAATTGAAAAATTCATATGAACATCTATTGAAGAGCTACCAGATTCTTCAATCTAAAAATTTTTCATGTGCTACTTATTCTTAAGAAAAGTTAATTATTTTATCATTATAACTAAAAATTAAGAGTGAATCTCTTATATTTTTTGAATATATACAAGGTAATATTTGTGGACTAATTCACCACCATGTAAACTATTTAGATATTTTATGATTTTAATTGATGCATCAATTAGATGGTTATATGTGTCTTTATTATCATCTTGTAATCTAGCATTTGCAAGATTATTTGCTTATTTGATTTGACTATGACTGTGAGCATATTTTTCTGATTATTCAATTAAGAAAATATAGCTTGACAATGCTAGTGAAATTACTTCTCAATCTTTCAATTATTGTTGTATGTCTATTGGAATTGATATTAAATATCCTGTAGCACATGTTCTTACACAAAATAGTCTTGCAGAATCATTTATTAAGCATCTTAGATTAATTACAAGACCATTACTTATGAAATCAGAATTTTTAATTTCTACTTTGGAACATGCAATTTTGTGTGCCACAACACTAATTCGTATTAAACCAATAAGTTATCATAAGTCCTCTTTTTTATAATTAATTTTTGATTAGGAACCTAATATTTTCTATCTAAAGATTTTTGGATGTGCAATATATATTTTAATTACTTCACCATAATGTACTAAGATAGGTCTTCAAGGAAGGTTAGGAATATATGTTGGATATAAATATTCATCTATAATAAAATATCTTGAACCATCAACAAGGAATTTATTTATGGTTAAATTTCTTTATTATTATTTTGATGAATTAGTTTTCCTAACATTAAGGGGAGAAAATAAGTAGTTGAAAAAATAAATTAGTTAAAATTAATTATCATTATCTTATTTTGATCCTCGTACAAAATAATGTTAACTAGAAGTTTAAAAGATAATTTATTTGCAAGGTTTAACTAATAAATTGCCACACCCATTCATTAACTAAAAGAAAGTAACCAAATCATATATACTAGTTGCTAATGCTTCAATTAAAGTTGATATCTTTGTTAGACAATCTACTGTTGCAAATAAGTCTAATACACGCATAAAGCATGATAGACCCATCAGTTCTAAAGATAAAAATTCTCAAAAAAGAAAAGGAGTTAAGAGCCCAAATGGCGATATCGAGGATGTGAATGTGGTAACCTTAGAAAAGTCCCCAAATAAAATTATTATTTCTATTCCAGAAGAAACTCAAGTGTATGAAATTAGTGAAAATAAAAAAATCTTAATAAATTATTTCATGAATGGAATATGATGGAATTGAAATGAAGTCAACATTGATGATGTTTTTGCATATAATGTAGTTTGCGATATAATAAATGATAATGAGGATCATGAACTAAAGTTTGTTAAGGAATGCAGATAAAAAGATGATTGGTCAAAATAGAAAGATGCAATTGAATCAAAATTAAACTCCCTTACAAAGAGAAAAGTTTTTGGACCTATAGTCTTACACTAGAAGGTGTAAAGCTAGTTAGATACAAATGGATTTTTATGCAAAAATAAAATAAGAATGGTGAAATTATAAAATATAAGGTACAACTTACTACTCAAGGGTTTTTGTAAAGAATTGGAATTGATTATGAAGAGACATATTTATCTATGGTGGATGCAACTACTTTTTGATATTTAATTAGTGTAGCAGTACATGAAGTACTCGATTTGCGTCTAATGGATGTTGTTACAACCTATTTGTATGACTCACTTGATAATGATATTTATATAAAACTTCTTGAAGGTTTTAATTTACTTACAACATATAATTTATATTTTCAAGAAGATTACTTAATCAAATTGAATAAATCCTTTTATGGATTGAAATAATCTGGACACATGTGATAAAATTATCTCAGTGAATATTTATTAAAGAAAGGATACAAAAATGACCTTATTTGTCTATGTTTTTTTATAAAAAGATCTAGGAATGAGTTTACCATAATTGTTATTTATGTCGATAACTTAAATATTATTGGAACTCCTAAAGAGCTTTCAAAAGTTATAAATTATTTAACGAAAGAATTTGAAATGAAGGACTTAAACAGAGTAAAACTTTTCCTTAGATTATAAATTAAACATTTAAAAAATGAAATTTTTGTACATAAAAAGCTTATATAGCAAAGGTATTGAAATAGTTTTATATGGATAAATCACATTCATTGTGTACCCTAATAGTTGTAAGGTCATTAGATATAAATAAAGATCTCTTTAGATCTCGAGAAAAAGATAAAGAATTATTTAGTCTTAAATACCATATCTTAGTATAGTTTGAGCACTAATGTATTTTACTAACCATATATAGCTTGATATATCATTTGCCATTAATTTATTGAGAAAATATAGTTCTTCACCTATATGAAGGCATTGGAATAAAGTTAAGCATGTACTTCGTTATCTTACAGGTATGATAGATATGAGTTTGTTTTATAAGAATGTACCTAAGTCAAATCTAATTGGTTATGTAGATATAAGATATCTATCTAACCTTCATAATGGTCGATTACAAATAGGATATTTATTTACATATGGAAGCACAACCATTTCATGTCAGTCTATGAAACAAACTATAATAGCCACTTTGTCTAATCATGTAGAAATTTTAACAATACATAAGGCAAGTAACAAATGTGTTTGGTTGAGATCTATGATTCAACATATACGATTGACTTGTGGTTTATCTTCTAAAAAAAATCCTTACTATCTTATGAAGATAATACTGTATGTATCACTCAATTGAAAAAAGGGCACATTCAAGGAAATAGAACAAAACATATTTCATCAAAAAAAAATTTCACTCATGATCTTCAAAAGAATAGGGATATAAATATTCAACAAGTCCATTTAAGTGATAATCTAGCATATTTTTTTACTAAGGCACCTCTTACTACTGCATTTGAAAAGCTAGTCTAGAATATTGGAGTTCTTTGACTTAAAGATCTTAATTGATATCATTATGAAAGGAGTTAATATGTACTATACTTTTTTTTCCTTCACTATGATTTTTTTCCCACTGAATTTTTCCTAGCAAGGTTTTTAATAAAACAGTATCCTATTGCATATTATATAGACATCCAAAGGAAGTGTTATGAATAAGTCAGATGTTATACTTTCAATTATAGTCAATTATTAGATCAGATATTACATTCTCAATATGGTCAATTATTATGTTTTAATTCTATTTATGAATCATCATTATGAAATTATAACTTTTCATTAATTTGTCCTATAAATATAGGTTATATAAATCATTTTTAATACAATTGAATTAAATATTCTCCTTTTCCTTATAATTCTCCTTCATCTCTTTCATATCTTTCTTTTATTATTTCTTGAAATATTTACTATTTTTATAACATATGTTAACTTATTATATTTACTATATATGATTCATGCACATTATATCTCTAAATATTAGATTAGACTAACTGTTTGATTTAAAAAGTTTATATACTTTATATAGGAAAGTCAAAGAAGATAAAGAAAAGTTAGCATTAAAGTAAAATAATGTCAAATCTTATCATGCTTAACTTAAAAAGGACAAAAGAAGAAATAGAAGAAATAAAAGGTTATTCAAGTATTAAATAATCGAAAGATTAAAGTTTTAGAAATTTTGAAGCAAAAAAAAAAAATCTAAGGACTTTATTAGTATAACTTTTCCTTTTAGGTTTAGAATTTTTTGTAAAGTGAAGTTTTTTATAATATAAAGTTTAAACATATTTTTAAAATATTATCTTGATCAAACTATTTTAAAAATATAGTTCAAAATCATATTTTTAAAAGATAAATTATAAGAAACTTAAAAAATAATTGAGATATGAGATTTAATCTTTTTTGTTATTAACATTTAATCACTCTTTTAATCATATCTTTCAATTTACTTATAATTTAATGTGAATTATTTCATTTGAAAATAAGCTTAAAGAACTTTCCATTGACTGGTTATTTGCTTAAAATAATTAAAATATGAACTTGTTATGGTTTTTACAATTTATGTCTTAAAATAAAATTTTCACAATGTTGTCTTTTTTTGCATCTATTCATTTTTTTAATAATTTATCAAAAATAATTTATTATATAAGTATGAAACCAAAACCATTTAAAAGTGGACTTAAATATCTTTCTAATGATAGATCATTTGCTTAAAATAATAAAGTTATAATATTTTAAAATTGATGTTGGACTTTATTAGCCTAATAGTAAACCATTGAATCTAGACTTTAAAAAAAATAAATAGGCTAATACTCAAGGGTCAACCTTTGAGTCCAAAGCTTGACGATAAACTTCTTTGATGCAAAATATTTGCAAAGTAATAGTAAAAAAATGACTAATTTTCATTCTTAAGTATTCCAAAAAGTTATAATATAATTTTAGGCTTCTTTTAAAAGTTAACAAAGATTAAATGCAATATATAGAGAGTATAAAATTCTTTATTTAGCATTATTTACTCTTTCTTTCATCAAAATTATCATTTGAGCTTTTTATTTTGAATTTTCTCTATTCTAGGTGTTTTATTTATTTCATTCACTCCATGAGAGAGGTTATATAAGTTTATTCTTCATCTTAAATTAATTTTTAATTATAAAGAATGAGGTATCTTTTTGAAAATCTTAGAAAAGATAAGATATCTCTTGTAAAGAAAGAATTTGTTCAACAAAGAGTGAAGGCATTATAAGAGACTTTTTTAGATACATGTTCAAACTTGAAGGAATAATGGATTGAAATATAAGCTTAGAAAATTTAAAGATGGATATATACATTTTGGAGAGAATATTTAAGAGGGAACTACTATAAATTCTTATATTGATCTCTCTATCCTTACTCTTTTTATATTTGATTAGATGCTTTATTTTTATTGATGTAATTTGTTGGATATATTGTGCTATAACGTTTGTCATGATGCTTAAATGATTGAATGCTTAATATATATATATATATATATATATATATATATATATATATATATATATATATATATATATATATATAGATATAGATATATAGATATATATATGCATGAACTTCTTGATAATTTATCTATGCTTAGTTAAATGTGTTAATTTGTAAAAAATTCATTAAATTGATATATCTTGAGTGCAAATATTTTCATAAAACTTTCTTGAGTTCATTTAAATTAAAATTATCCTTATAACTTCCTTAAGTTAAAAGATTGTTAAAAATAATTTTAAAAATGGTGACAATTTTCAAAATACCCAATTTACCTATATTTAGGTATAGGCTACCTTGGTTTACAATATACAATAAGGTTAAGGAACAAAACTTAGTACTATCATGAATCAAAATGCCATACCCCTAATAATGTTAGCATTTTATTATATTAACTCTATTAGTAATTACAAGAATTTACTGATAAACTTGAATAGTTATAGGTAGATTTAAGGTGATAATTAATTTAAGGAAAATAGGGAATCATGTTGTAAATAAATAAAATTTAATTAGATACAAGGTACAATGGAATTAGTTTTGAAAAAAAGTGTGTGGAGGAGATATAGGATCAAGTTTTTCTAATTTTACTCTTATTTAATTCTGAAATGATCAAAATACCTTTTCTACCTTATATCTCTCCAAAACCCACTTTTCAGTTTGGCTGCCTTTCTCTTCTTTCCTGTTGCTACTATTATATTTCTTCTTTCTCTTCTATCACTTGATTTTCTTTAAATTTTAGCAAGGGTTGATTAAAGAATTCAAGAAATACATTACTCATTCATCTTCAATTAAGTAATTAGATTAATTAAATCTTATATTTTTATGGTTTCATGAATTTAAAATAAGAATTCCTAATTCTACTTTGTCCTAATCTTATATAGAAGCAAATTACCATGATTTTAGTCTCCCCTCATCTTCTCCACATTCTTTCAAGGAATTAGGTAAGTAAATAACTTACTTAAATTCTTTATTACAAGTTAAATCCATGAATTTTATTAAATTTTTGATAGAAATTATATGTATAATGATAATGATTTGGTAACTAATGTTTTTATGAAATTATTGCTTGGATTAAATTAAAGCCTAAAAACTTGTATTATGGTTTTAATTATTGTCTGTTGATGAGTGAAAGTTTTAGGATGATATGTGTGGACATTTTTGGAAAATTCAAGTATTTATGAAAATTTCAAATTTGTACTCGATTATTACCTTAAAAATGTGTCTAAAGGACTTGTACTCAAGTACTTAAAGGCAAATTTTGCTTTTCTTTCAAAGTATTTAGATACAATACTTGAGCATTACCTTAGAAAAAGGCTTGTACTCAAGTATTGCACTTAGGTACCTGAAGTCATTTTTACCTTTGTTTCAAATTACCTAAGTACAGTACTTAAATATTGCCTTAAAAAAAAGGCTTGTACTAAAATATTGTACTTAGGTATTTGAATATTATCATATTATCTTATATGGTTGCATGCTAATTCACCACATGACACATATATAAGTTGTAAATTATTTTTATTTCTAAGATTATATTGGCTAAAGAAGTTATGTGTTAAAGGAATAAGATTAGGAAAAGGAATTACATATGAATATAAAATATGATACAAGTATTAGATTTGAGAAATAGTTTGTGAAGGGATAAGGTAGATCCTAAGAGATAAGGATGTAGTTTTAAAAAGGTAAAAATGATCCAAAAGGTACAAGGAGAATTGTGTGATGAATTTAATAACTAATAATGATGAGTTCAAATCTTCCATATATATGAATTCTTGTTTATTTTAATTTAAATGAGTTATTTGCTTATTGAAACTTTATCTTACTTTATTTAATTTAAATGTTTTATAGATGAACTACTGGAATAGGTCCTTAATAGGAGGCTTTTCTAACATCACATGAAGTAGCCATAAGAATAGGTTCTTTGAATTAGGAAAGAGTAGTTGTAACTAGTATTTTATATAATGTTATGAACAAACTTCATTGTATATATATTTTGAATATGTAAATATAAATTATTCCATAAAAATGGCAAAGTTAGATTTAAATTATTTAATAACAAGCATACTATGATACCACATTAGGTTTACAAAGTTAATAATGACTAGGAAATGAAATATACACTAATCATAGTCAGGCAGGTTGTGACATAAATATCTTGAAATTGTTAAAATTTCATTCTTAAATTTGATATTCTAAGAACCATTCATTTTCCTTCTCTTGAATTTGATTCCAAATTCTTTATATTGTCATTGTTTGTTTGCAAATCTATGGTTATTTGACCAATGTTTAATCCAAAGTCTTAGTGTTGATTGATAAAGCCGTTGAAGTAGGTCAAAATTGATAGGCTAGTTCATTAACCTACAGGTTTTAAAAGATTCAAACTTTCATTTTAGAAGTCCTAAAAGATATAAGCCACAACTAACTAGCTTGTGATATATATATGTGTATATATATGTATATGTATATATATGTATATATGTATATATATGTATATATGTATATATATATATATGTAGATCAAAGTTTTTAATTTATATAAAATTATACTCTCTTTTTTTAATTTTTAGTTATATAAAATTGTGTTATAAATAATTTATAAATGATGTTTTTATTAAAATATATTATAACTAATTTATCAATAAATATATGATACTATCAAATATTTTTTATTTTTATTTAAAAATTAAATATATAAAATTTTTTAAAAAAATCATAAACTAACACGTGATCCGCAAGAACCATATTAGAGCCTTCGTATCGAAGGCTTACATAAAAATAACAAACAGGCGCGACCTGACACGGCCTAGCTCGTCCGTTCCACCGATTGAGGACCTGTCCGCAATAAGCTATTTTGAAACACATCCAGGCAATGAAGACCACCTTGACGGTACAAAGGATCCAAGGTTGTCGTTGTCCTAAGTGACCATTCTAGTTTGTTTCTGTCGCTTTTGGTTGATGGCTCATTTATCGGCATTAATGGGTCAAAGAATCCTAGTGCCAGCTTCGCAACGAGACCTTTCTGACTAGGATTACCCAATTGAAGTCCCAAAAGCCAATCCAGAACATATAATGGAAGCTGATTTTCTAGCATTATTATGTCTCTTTGAAAAGAATGCATTGGGCCGCACATTGCAAAAATGGGGTTCGTTCGAAAAAAGCCAAGTTGCTTGAATCCCTCCGCTGCTCTTCGAAAAAGCCCAAGCACGAAGCAACCGTCGAGAAACAACATTTCAACAGATTCATTGTTGCTTTTGCAAATTGGTCCGAATGAGTTTTTTTTTTTTTCCTTCAAGTCTCTTTCATCGAATCAAGGTAGAAATTGATGTCATGATTTGTGCGCTTCAGGAGGGGGTGGAAGGACCACCACTTGTGATGGTTCATTTGGTAGAGCTGCCTCTTTCCATAGCGATAGAGGCCTAGAGAGACAATACGAGGCCCAAAAGCTTTGTTCCCATTGCCATCTAGAAGATAATGTCCTCAAGATAACGAGGGACTTTGTAAATCGATACCCTAAACCACGAATCGGCTGTGCCATTTAAACGAGCTAACTCGTGTTTTTCTTCAGGGGAAATCACCTATTCGAAATCTGGTGACTTGGTTTCTTTTGTGTCTTCTTTGATGGTGAACTGCAATAACTCTGACGAATCCTGGTGGAATTTCTTCAGGTGTTCTTGAGGCTGATGTGATTGGATTGCCGGGTGTAAACAAAAAAGAGATATTAGACTTAGCACTTATTGTTTATTTAATTAATTATTTTATTTAATTATGTCACCTCTTAAACAATTTTTAATTTAATATATCAAGTTAGTTTTTTATATATAATTTTTATGTTATAAAATTAATAAAAAATTATATTAAGGATAAAAATATAATTTGACATGTAATAAATTTAAAAAAATTGATATTATAAATTAAAACATATGATGCTGTCATTTCATTTCAATTAAGAGTAAACACAACATTCCCCTAACTATTACATCCTCAAATTTTATAATAAATATTATTAGTTTCTTATTTTTATTTTTTTATAATTATTTGTTATTCTTTTTACGCATAATATTAAAATAAATAATAAAAATTAATATAAAAAATAAGCATTTATTTGATATTATTAAAGTAAAATTTAATAATAAATTTTAATATTTTCATTCATTTTAATAATGTAAATGAAAAGAATGAATAATTATAATAAAAATAAAAATAAATACTTAATAGTATTAATTATAAAATTTAAGAGATACCATGATTATTATTTTCATAAATGAAGAATTAAATATTATATTTATTCTTTCAATTAAAAAATCTAAAAAATATTTAATTAGATAAAACGAGTAGTAAAAATGACCGATAGATGTTAATCCTTAAAACTCCAATATTTTAGTATTTTAGTTAATCAAAACTCTTATATTATAGGATCGTAGGGCTGAATTTCTAAAATTGACAAGGATAAAATTTAATCACCCAAAGATGCGAGAAGTATTTTTGCATTTTTCCTTAAATTAGACACTTAGAAGAAGTTAAAAAAAATCAAGGGAGAAAAAAAAGGGAAAAGTGAAACATGGCCAAAAATAGTAAAGAGAGAAAGAATGGTAGAGATGGCGGCAATTATCTTTTCATTTTTAGCTGAACCAGAAATTTCACCAGCAATCACATGAACATATATCTCTCTGACCCTCCGCAGATTCATCCTCCTTGCAATCTCAGAACCAAAGCGATCATCTCCGTATCTTCCATCGAATCCAAGAAAGCCAAAGAGCCATGGAGAACCAGGGCGGCGGCGGCGCATGTTGGAACTCGGACACGCTGAACGGCATGGCCAGCTGGTTCGGAACGAGCGTCGCTTCGGCCTTCTTCGCCTCTCTCGAACGCTTTTCTTGCATTAACCTCTCAACTACCGATGAGCAGGATGAACCCAACGACCACCCTCTCATGTTCTCGAATTCCTCTGTCCGTTCAAGCAGTCGCGCCCCTGCTACAAACCCTGCTGCTGACAAAAACGACGTCGCCAATCTCCCTGTCTGATTACCATTATTGGTACTATATTTGTTCTAGCCTCTTTTTTTTTTCCTTTTTCCTGAAATCTTAATTTTGGAACGTGAAATGGGCCCCATTTATTTGGATGTTCGGTGATTTAGTTGTGTACGTAGATGGCTGGATTTGAGTTTTTTCTGGGCGCTTTCCTTCTTGAGATTGCGTTGATGGAATATGCATCTTCCTGACATAGTAATTATATGTAATTATTTTTGTTGGTTCTCTTTGTGTCCGAGGATGTCATTTTTTTTTTCATTAATTATGAGAAGTTGATTGAAAAAGAAAATGATAAGAGATGCCGTGGTGTTGGTTTCTGGTACTATGTATGTCTATGTTTCATCTAATGCCGTTAATTTAAAATACAGATGGTTCGTGGTGCAATCAACTATCAATTTACCCTTTTTTTTCTTTCATAATAGTAGCAATAATCCACTAAGCATCAATTTGGTCTAAACAACAATTACAACATAAGTCGCAGCCGTAATATGACTGTCAATGCCGTGTAAATTACATTGTCACATGATTACCAACTTTAATATCGCAATCAGTCTGCAAGTCATAATTTCGACCGAAAGGACATGAATTATAATTAATAAAGGAACGAACGACTCTTAGAATTCCATTAATACTTTAGTGGAGTTGTGATAATAGATTCATTTTTTAAGTAATAATTATAATTCAAACCGTAGTAAAGAAATGCTCCTATGAATTTGGTAACATCTAAAAAAAATAATTAAGGCTAGTGATCTTTGTTCTCTCTTTCTCAGTTACTCTCTCTCTCTCTCTCTCTACATATATATATAAAATATTGCAATCATATTACTTCATATTTCGTGATGTGTTGTTGGTGTCTTCAGAGGTAAATTTAACTTAATATGATCTCCAATTTTTTCATGTGATACCTCAAATAACTGTCTAATTCCCTCCTTTTCCTTCTTACCGTGGATTTACCCCAACTTTTCTGCGAGGAGTAGATGAGGAATAAGAAATAATTTTTTTGATACAGAAATCCTCCAAATTAAACCATATAAAAGAGCTAAATTTTGGAGTTCAAATAGCATACCACTCCTTTCCTAAAGTTTGCATATTCTTCACACTGCATTTCGAAAACAGGCCGCTGTTCCCATTGTGAAGAGACATCATGTTGTTTGAAATGTAGAAAATGTTGCCGGTCGGAATAATGCTAAACATATTAATCTCAAAACTTATACCATAATCAGTGCTCTGGACAAGAAGAGAAATCATCTTTAGCATACAATGACCGGATGATCCCTGCAATTTAACCTTGTCGGCATATACAACCAATCTCAATGACAAATCCAAATCTCGAATTTAATGACTAGTCTGCAAACCTGACATTAAATATAAATCTAATGACAACTTCGAATTTTAAACAAAGCAGTACAACTTTGAAGGACCATTGGATTACCTTTGCAGGACTTCAATTTGACACCGTCCAACCATGCGAGAGTCCTGAAAACTTAAATAAGTTCTTGTGACAGAAAGAACACAATATTGCCATACTCCGGTAATAAATAAAGAATTGAAGTTGAACATTGATTGAGTAATACGATTTTACTTAAAAGTGCGATGACAAATAGAGGAGGTTCGGATGGGCATTATTTGAAAAATAAAGCAAGAGGGACCAGTAGAAGCCAGAAAATGAATCAATTTTTTATATACCTTTTTTTCGTCCCTGGTATTAATTTCCAACCCTCTTGATGCCTTGAATTTTACAACGGAATCAAATTTGAACTCAATGCTTTGCGCAGACAACTTTTTTTCCCCAAGGTTTTGTAGAAATAGAACGAAGGAGCTCTACACGATTCTTACAACTTAATTCTCCTCAAATTGATGGCCACAACTGATGCAAGTGTGGAAAGTAGCTTGCCCTTCACCTGCTGATCTCATCTGTGATTAGAAAAATACAGAAGGGGAAATGCTATGAATTTGGACAGTACAGCTAAATAAGCTTCACATGGAAAAATTGTGCATTATAAACTCTAATACCTGCCTGGGATAGAAGGAAGCTTCATCATGATCACATTTATCCCATTTCTTGTTGTCCTTTCAGACAGATTACATTTCGAAGAAACATTTGGAATAATCTATATACGTGTGCGCATTTGAAGTGATATTTATATTTGACAAAACATCATGCCTCTAAATCAATATTGCAACTTGCATCACCTTTGACAGTTGCACTTTCCTTTCATCGAGTATGATGATTCCAAGCTCTCTTCTGATCTCCTGTCAACCACAATGGCATACAAACTGACAATGTAAAGTGACTAAGTTGTATCTCTGAGCAACAGAAAATTTGTTCTGCTATTGTCAATCATGAAGTTTAAAATCTTGAATTTTCACCTTCCATGATAACCATGAGCTATATTTAACTTGACTCAGCTACAGATCAATTTGATCGTTAACCAAAACCATCCATCTTAATCATGACACTCGCGCAAAAGCACCTTCTCCTTTGCGAATAAAGTTGAGGTTACGGGGTAGATTAAGATATCTAAAGCCATCAAATACATGCATATATCTACTAAATAAAGAAATCAATCCCTTCATTACAAGGCTTGATTGTATGGTGAAGGTGAAAACATTTTGATTTGCTGCATTTTTTGCAATCAAGATTATGTATTTGAACATCATTGAAAGGCTACCACTTGGAACTCATCTAAATCATGCCTCAGCAGAAATTGTGTAACTTATTTCTTTTCCGTGAATATCTGAATAAGAGCGTTGTCACTTAGGATGTATAATGGTAGGTCAATTTTCTAGATTAAAAAAGAACATCGCTTTAAGCTGTAAATATACATAAAACACAAAACAAAATTGAAATATGCAAGCACACGTGTGTGCACGGAGGCAGGTGCACTCTTGCTGCACATCCCTCTTCCTATCTCTATGTATTAAAGATGGAGTAACTTCCATGGATTACAACTTTGGTACTATTATAATGCTGCAAGTTACTTTTCATGTATTAAACCTCAAGTTACAGAAAACATCAGTTTTGCAATACCCAGTATTTTTATTAATTTACTAAAATTTTACACCCTTGGTGTTCATAAATGCACCACTCGATACACTGTATTTGAGTGCATGTTTAATGTATTTAATCATGCCCAATTTACACCGAAAATATGCATTATTAATTCTACTATTTTTTCCGGAACAAAGAGGCAAAGAATGTCCACATAATTTGTTACAAATGACAATCATAGTAGCCAAAACTAACACCAAACAAACATACATTATTGTCAACTTATCATTGCAGATCTGTCTTTTCAATATTTAAAGCATTTTACCATGAATTATGATATTTTGTGGGTACTAATTCTAAAAGCAAACAACTACATTTTCAAAGCACTTTTGTTAGGTTAGAAACACAAGATAGAACATCACTACACCAATTGGTGATTGCAGGGGAATAGGAAGATTTGTCACATGCATCAAGGACTTCCTATTCCCTAACATGGAAGTAAATCTGAAGGAAAATGTCAAAAGAGTTTATCATTTAAGTCTCGCTTAGTCTTGCACATGGGGTATTCTGCATGCTTAGCTGAACGGACCATTAGCACTATGCCAAAATAATGACAGAATAAGAAATCACGTCCTTGAGAATAGGCCAAGATATGACCTGGCAATTGACAACAAAAAGCAATGTATTAGATTGATTAGGAGGAAAAAATAGAATTTGCTTTAAGAGAAAATTCCCTATAAATGAGCCTTAAATCAAAAACTAATCAAAGTAGAGTGCTAAGTATAACTATGAGTAGAGTATATCAACACCAAAACATAATTTAAGTAATAAAGACTTCAGACAACAATTATTTTATTTATAATTTCTAGGTACAGCTAGAGATCAATAATTTCAACTAAAGATGTGAAGAAGCCACTATGTTCGTGTGGTTTGGTCATATTGGTAAGAACTATAGCAATCAGTTTTGAGCAAAACCCAGAACATAGCTCGAATCTGAGACACCATGGTGGGGCTTGAGAAAGGAACTAACGGTTATATAGCGCGAAGTTTTTAGGAATACGGAAAATTTTGACCACACAACAGAACATCAATTGATGCAATATAGGCTTAATTTTTTTGTCCCCGTAATATGCATTTTATTTGTATTTAGTCTCCTTAAAATATAAAATTTTATTTGATACATCCAAAATTAAAATTTGAATAATTTTGGTTCAAAAGTTATACTTCCGTTAAATGGCTAATGGAGGATAGGAGAATTGACATGGAAAAAAGAAAAAAAAAAGAGAAATAAAAATAAAAAAGAATAAATAAGAAAAAAATTGAATATATAATTTATTTATTTTTAAAAATAAGAAAAAAAATTAAAAAAAGAGAAAATAGAAAAATGTTTAGTTACAGGTTGGATTACATGATATATCAAAAACATTTAAAACAACGATAAGTAATTCATTTATTTTACAAAGTAATTAATAAAATTAATAATCACTACAAAAAAATTTCTTTAGTGATAACAAAAATTGTCATTAAAAAACTTCTATTTTGTTACAAAAGATTTTAAATGACAATAAAATTGTTGTACTAAAAAATTTTGTTGTTAAAAGCTTTTGTGACAATAAATGATATACATCGCTAAAATCTTTCATTGTAACCAATTTATTGTCACTATAAGCTGACACTTTTTGTGACAATTAAATCAAGTTGTTATTGAAAATAATACTGATGACGAATTTTCTTATTATTATAAGATTAACATTAAGCGACAAAAATATTATTATCATTGATTAGAGTTATGCATGGGCTGGACGGGTCCCGACCTGAAAAAATATAAGGCTTGAACTTTTTTTAGCCCTATAACCTGTTAGATTTTTTTATCTTGACTTGATTATTACTTGGGTCAAGCTCGGGTCATGAAAATAAAAAGGGCCGACCTGCTTAACTCGATTATATTATTTTTTTAATAATATAATTATATATTATAAAAAATAATTAAATATAATTATTTTTTATATAAAAAATTATTTGATATAATTAAATATTCTATTATTCCTTTAAAATATATATTTTTTAAAAAAATTATTTTTATTTAAAGAATAAAAAATGCTAATATTCAAACTTGTGGGTCAGGCCTTTAAGTCATATAAAAAAATAAATGAGTTGGACTAGGTCGGGTTGAGTTAAGCCAAATTTTTTTAAAATCCAACATGCTGGCTCAAGCTTAGCTTTGCATTTCATGTAATTTTGTATGAAAAGCCTAACCCATTATTCATCTTTATCACTGATTAATGACTTTAGTTATAATTATTCCTATAATAAAAAACTTTTTATATATCAACATATTTATGTTGGTATGAAAAAAATTGTGATAATTATTATTGTCACAAAACTCTTTTTAATGTCTAATGCATCTTATTGCCACTAAAACTCAATTTTATTTTATAAATATGCACTATTTACAATATTTTTGGCATATTATCATATATTGAATGCTAATAAATAAAATTTAATTGATAAAATTTTGACATGATACTTAAAACAATACTTGAAGACAAAAAGTTATAACACCAAGTGTATCCAATTACACAAAGTAACTAAGCCATTAAGATATAGGTCTTTCTACATTCTTCAATAATACAAGATAGAATAAATGAAAAATGAATTATTAAATTTGGAAAAGTCCCATTGTTGAGGTTTGAAGCAAATACTGTGTTCCTTATTTTCCTTCACCATAAGCCACAATCAAATAGTCAATGGTTCTATAACAAAAACACCTAATGAATGAATTTGAATTTTTATCTTATGAACTTAGAAATTAATATTTTTTATTACACTTTTGTAATCATATTAACACGATGTATATATACTTAATTATCTTTTCTGCCAATTTCTTTTTTGTACATCATGTTAGGTGGGTTAGAGAACAAATCAAGCTTATTTTTGGAACGAAAGTTACTTGTGTGGCTAATTGTTTCATTAACACATGTTCACCCATTTGAAACAAAATTATTCACTAAATTTCATGAGCACATTGATCTTTCATAAAATCACATAACACATTGGTTTAAATGAATACCTTATCCTACTTGGATTTTTTATTTTATATATCATCCCAATTGATAGCTTCAACAGTAAAAGGCACTAAATGCAAACCATTAATAATCATAATAGCAGCACTTGTAAATTAAGTAAATGTAACAATAGTATCAAAAAATAGCATGCATATTAAAACCATGTAAATAATCCCATTTTCATCCATCTCCACCAAAAATGCTAATGGAAATAGTTCCTCAAAATATAAAAACCATGTAAAATATTGAAAGCACAGTTAATGTAATAGGCATCATAGACCAATAATGAAATAATTACCAATGACCAACATATTTCAAGATATGGCAAACTAGAATCTAACAAATGCATATGAATATAAACAACCAATACACTATAATAGCATGCTCTAAAATATTGAAATACTTAACTATAGTGGAAACCTCAAGAAAAAGAGATACAAAAAAGAAACAATAAAAGACTTATTTCATCATAGAAGTCGTTGGGGTCACATCCATGACAGTCAAATACATCTTTACTGAAGTACAACCCAATTTGATCAATATCCTAACACCTCCCTGTATGCAACAAGAAGTCAAGATTATGGCAATCCTTCCTATTGTGAACCTCTACATTGAAGCTTTTTTCTAACCTTCTTATACTCAAGATATTGAACTTTACTTATTTAAGAAAATGGAATACATCAAACTAATAAAATAACAAAAAATAACATAACTAACCCAAATGCCATAAGTGAAACTTCCTGATGCTTAAGAAAACCTATTTGTCCCTTGCAAATGTGGACCAAATAGATTTTATTATACATAAATCAATGACTAAGAAGCATCTAACATGAGCAAACCAAACCAATCCAAGCATGCTCTGATACCTCTAATAATAACCATATGGCTTGGTGTGTTATTGAACTTAAATGTCCCTACAAACATAATACCTTTAAATTGTTGCAATTTCCATAAATATTCAATTGAAACTAGCTATAACATCTATTATGCACTAGCCCTTAAATAGTTTATTGATTCCTATAGTAAATGTTCACATGTCAGTGCCATTGAGTTCAATTAAGCTTGGAAATGTATAAAATGCATATTAATTGACTTATGGACATAAAATTATATAGGATAAAAACTATAATAATATTTATAGCATTCCCTACACACTCTGTTGAGCACACCATCAAGGGTTATTGCTCTTATGCCAAATTTGTCCTGTAAAACAATATTAGTATTAATTAAAGAGCACTTTATATTTAGTGGAAAGAACCAGAATAACCTAAATTTATTCTACAAGCAGTATGACCAATACAATTCCATGTTAAATGCAATTAACTAATAAAGAAGAAAACCATTTGTTGTAAGCTATATTTATTAAATTAAAATAATAAATGAATCACTAGTTTTTTGAGTTCAGAACCTTATACTTTGTCACAAACAATAAACCCCACCAAATAATAAGTTTAAAAGAAGATTAATGCACCTATTCTAATACTATGCTAGTGACTATAGCAATCTATTCTTTCAACATTGGAACGACGACCTGAAGATTAACAGAGAATGAATGAATGGAAAGAAATATGCAAAATGAATAGATGGACTATCATAGGCATGATAAGGAAAAGACTGATTTGTACTGGTAAGTCTAAATTTACGGTGTTTAGTTTAAAAGAATAAATAAAGAAACCTCATCAACGTCTATAAAGAAATATATAACCAAAATGAGAGACATCATAATATTTAATGCCAAAATTGACAAAATACAAAAGCAGACAAAAAATACTTTTTCAAAAAGTTATAAGACTTTCTAGTTGTAACATAACAATAAACAATGTTTAAAGTTCAACTGTAAAAGATTCAAAAATCAATACAAAATGCTATAAAAGAAATGGTTAAGCAGTTAAATGATAATTTAAGGATTAAAAAGAAAAATAAATTAAAAAATGCAAACAAAAATATTTCATTAGTTGGAACCAAAATGATAACTAAGAGAAAAATAAACAAGAGAAATAGCAAGACAAAAAAGAAGGCAGAAAAACGATAACAAAGGATCAAAGCCCCAAGATTTTTTTTTTGTTATTGTCAAAATTCGTTAGGACCATATATTTTTATAACTATGTACTAGCTTCATGTATTAAAAGGAAACTAACTTTCTTCCACCTTTTAATTGATTGCTCTGTCTTATCCATCATTTGGTTGCCACTATCCATTAGCTATTGATTTGTTATTGCTATATAGTTGCTTTGGATAGAAATAATGTTGTGACATTGAAAAAAAAAGCCATAAAATAGGTCATATTTACCACCTCAACACAGTTGAACCCAGAATTGAAGCTAGCATGGTAGGCTTTTTGAAAAGTAATAAATTCCCTGGAATGTCGGATAGTGTGATATACAAATACTCCTTCGGCTTTTAGAATTGAAGAAGACAACTGAGTAACGTACTTAAGGACATTTTGCATCAAACGGTGGTATTAATCTTTTTGAACAATTCAAATCAACATAATAATCATTTACTTTGACATTCATAAAATCTTTTAGTGAAAAATTTAAGGCAATTAATCATAAAACATCTATATTACACTTATTTTACAATGAGAATCAACCACAATTATCAAAAACCATTATTCTTTTAACTAAATGCAATAAAAAATAATACCAATTCATTAAGTAGATCCGGTTGTTCCTTAAATAAATCAAGTAGATGTTATGCATGACATCTTTCAAAGCAAAAACATAGCTTCCAAGTACTCTACACTATACCTTTAGGTCATTGTGCAAGAGAAATACAAAGCTTATACAAGAATATGACATCTAAAAATAGTTCTTATAAATATTTCATTTAAGAGTTTTCTATCAATCTCATATTATATCCAAAAAAAAAAAATAAGATTATGTCCCATTACCCATAAGGAAGGCCATTGTGACAGTGGACACTTTTTTACATCCAATTACTCTTTGCTTCTTTCAATAAAGAAAGAAAATGGAAAAGTAAAATTATAGATCTAAGAAAATGAAAGAAAAAGGTAAGTGAAGAAGGAAACCCATATACCAAAGCTATTGATATCATGATCTAAAAAATATAATTTACATTGACTAATTTTGTTTAAGAAAAAACTTGAATCAAAGAGGAATAAGCAAAGTAACCTTACACTAAATATAACATTTCAAGAAAAAGGTCCACTACGAAAAATCAATAACCAAAAGAAACCTAGAACACTATACTAGTAGCCTTCAAATTGGAAGTTTAACCCAAAAATGAAAGTAGAAACACAAAAAGCCACACAAAATTAAAGAAAATAATATCAATTATGAATAATAGCTTTAGTTAAGAAAAATTAGATTAAGCTCAAATTGTCCACCTGGCTTCAATGACATGCTCTACTTCCTATGGTTCACATAATGCATAAAAATAATTCTACTTTAAGTCTCTAAGAGCAATAAATCATCATTATGAATGACTTTAACAAATTAGATAGAATTGCATTAATTATCTAGAAATAGAATGTCTGCATAAATTCAAATCACAGAATGACAATGATTAAAAAAATGAAACTGAATAGGAAAATATACGAAAAACTTAAAGTATTCTTGCATAAATCCTTAGCATAATTCAAATCTTGGAAGTAATTATTTACAGTTTTAATCAAAATTTTAGTTTGTAGCAATGGATTGAAACCAATTTTTCTTCATGCTAAAAACAAAATGTAAGTCCTAGTGCTAAATTCCAAAGTTTTGTTCAACAATGTGGCGAAGAGATCTATGAAGCTTCAACCATTTTTACTTTCAATGGGATACTTAATCACTGTAAAAGATATCTTGTTTTCTTTTTTTTTTTATTTTTTTTATTTTTTGTGACCATAAAATAATCTTAGTCACAAAAAGAGGCCTTTAGTGACAAGATTGCTTGTCATTAAAATTTTAATATTTTAATAGGTATAAAAATCAAATTTTAGTGACACTTTTAGTGACAGAAAATAAAATTTGTCACAAAAAATTATTGTTTTAATAACAACAAGCTTTCACTGTCACTAATATTACGAATAAATAGTGTTTAATGAAATGTTGTCAATAAAAAACATTATTTCAGTGACAAAAATAACACTTGTCACTAAATTTTCATCACTAGAAAGTGAATCATTTTAAAATTATACTTAATTAAAATTTTAAAATTGATCACCACATATTTAAACCTTTATTTTATTGCACTAGGTCACATAATTAACTATTAATGGACTTGAGTGTGCAATTTTATATTTAAATAATAAGTTTTTATATAATTTATTTTTAAAAAATATTAAATTTTCTTTCACTAAAAGCCTTTATATCAAATATCTCTCAAGAAAATTAATCATTATTAAAAATCATGCCAAATATAAAATTAATTTACAAGTTCTAATAAATTAATAATTTCTTATTTTTATCACTAATTAATCATTAATTATACACTAAAAAGGAAAGAAGATAGGTACAAAGAAAAGGGTTAAACTTTGATAAAGTTCTTTAAGTGTTTATTGTAAGGATCTCCATTCAATAATTTCATTTTGATGATTCAATAATCATCAATGTTGTAATTATAATAAAATAGTTAATACACATATCATAATCTAAATGAAAAATTTTATGGTAAGCACTTAAAGAACTTCACCTAAGTTATATCCTAAAGAAAAAGAGTAAAAAGAAAAAGAAAAAAAACATGTATCAATGAAATGATTTGAATGTATTTAATTAATATAAATTAAATTTTAAAAAATTATACTTATTTGGTATAGTGATAAAAATAAGTGATGAAAGATTTATTAGAGTGTTAAGCTGATTTATAGTTAGCGTAACTTTTAATAATAATTTTTTCTAAGAGATATTTGGTACAAAAATATTTTTATGAAAAAAATTATAATTAAAAATAAATTATAAAAATAAATAATTATTTTTTTGTAATAGTAAGAATAATTAAACTATTAAACCCATATACCACAAAGACTAAGAATTAAACCTTAGATGCAATGGAAGATAAAAAAACCTTTAAAAGATATTAAATATTACTTAAATTAAAATTTTTTAGTAAAATAACTTATTATTTAACTAAAAAATAAATTAAACACTCAAATTCATTAATAATCAATTATTTTATTTAATGCAATAAAATATTACTTTAAAAATGTTGTGATAAATTTTAAGATTTCAATTAAATATGATTTTTAATTATTAGTAATTTATTAATTACATTGAAAAAATAAATAAATTAATAATTATTGTTTTAAATATTTTAATATATCATTATTGGCAACCGTAATTAGATGCTTTTTTGTTTTCATTTTTTAATTTTATTTTTCTCATTTTAAAAATAAATAAATTACATATTCAATTTCTTCTCATCTTCATTTCTTTCTATTTATTATTTTTTCTTTTTCTTTCTTCATTTTTTTTTATCTTTTTCTTTCACATCGCCTACTCTTCCGTTGAGCATTTAACGGAAATATAACTTCTGACCAAAATTGTTAAATTTTAATCTAGAGAAATCTAAATAAAATTTTGTATTTTAAGAGAATTAAATATAAACAAAATGTATATTATAGAGATTAAAGGGTGAAATTAAGCTTACAATACTTTAATATATCAAAATATTTAAAAACATAATTATTAATTTATTTATTTTTCATGTAATTAATAAAATTACTAATAATTAAAAATCATATTTTAATTGAATCTTAAAAATTTATCACAACATTTTTAAAGTAATATTTATTGCATTAAATAAAATAATTGATTATTAATGAATTTGAGTGTTTAATTTATTTTTTAGTTAAATAATAAGTTATTTTACTAAAAAATTTAATTTAAGTAATATTTAATATCTTTTAAAGGTTTTTTTATCTTCCATTGCATCTAAGGTTTAATTCTTAGTCTTTGTGTATATGGGTTTAATAGTTTTAATTATTCTTACTATTACAAAAAAATAATTATTTATTTTTATAATTTATTTTTAATTATAATTTTTTTCATAAAAAATATTTTGTACCAAATATCTCTTAGAAAAATTATTATTAAAAGTTACGCTAACTATAAAATCAGCTTAACACTCTAATAAATCTTTCATCACTTATTTTTATCACTATACCAAATAAGTATAATTTTTTAAATTTAATTTATATTAATTAAATACATTCAAATCATTTCATTGATACATGTTTTTTTTCTTTTTTCTTTTTACTCTTTTTCTTAGGATATAACTTAGGTGAAGTTCTTTAAGTGCTTACCATAAAATTTTTCATTTAGATTATGATATGTGTATTAACTATTTTATTATAATTACAACATTGATGATTATTGAATCATCAAAATGAAATTATTGAATGGAGATCCTTACAATAAACACTTAAAGAACTTTATCAAAGTTTAACCCTTTTCTTTGTACCTATCTTCTTTCCTTTTTAGTGTATAATTAATGATTAATTAGTGATAAAAATAAGAAATTATTAATTTATTAGAACTTGTAAATTAATTTTATATTTGGCATGATTTTTAATAATGATTAATTTTCTTGAGAGATATTTGATATAAAGGCTTTTAGTGAAAGAAAATTTAATATTTTTTAAAAATAAATTATATAAAAACTTATTATTTAAATATAAAATTGCACACTCAAGTCCATTAATAGTTAATTATGTGACCTAGTGCAATAAAATAAAGGTTTAAATATGTGGTGATCAATTTTAAAATTTTAATTAAGTATAATTTTAAAATGATTCACTTTCTAGTGATGAAAATTTAGTGACAAGTGTTATTTTTGTCACTGAAATAATGTTTTTATTGACAACATTTCATTAACACTATTTATTCGTAATATTAGTGACAGTGAAAGCTTGTTGTTATTAAAACAATAATTTTTTGTGACAAATTTTATTTTCTGTCACTAAAAGTGTCACTAAAATTTGATTTTTATACCTATTAAAATATTAAAATTTTAATGACAAGCAATCTTGTCACTAAAGGCCTCTTTTTGTGACTAAGATTATTTTATGGTCACAAAAAATAAAAAAATAAAAAAAAAAAGAAAACAAGATATCTTTTACAGTGATTAAGTATCCCATTGAAAGTAAAAATGGTTGAAGCTTCATAGATCTCTTCGCCACATTGTTGAACAAAACTTTGGAATTTAGCACTAGGACTTACATTTTGTTTTTAGCATGAAGAAAAATTGGTTTCAATCCATTGCTACAAACTAAAATTTTGATTAAAACTGTAAATAATTACTTCCAAGATTTGAATTATGCTAAGGATTTATGCAAGAATACTTTAAGTTTTTCGTATATTTTCCTATTCAGTTTCATTTTTTAATCATTGTCATTCTGTGATTTGAATTTATGCAGACATTCTATTTCTAGATAATTAATGCAATTCTATCTAATTTGTTAAAGTCATTCATAATGATGATTTATTGCTCTTAGAGACTTAAAGTAGAATTATTTTTATGCATTATGTGAACCATAGGAAGTAGAGCATGTCATTGAAGCCAGGTGGACAATTTGAGCTTAATCTAATTTTTCTTAACTAAAGCTATTATTCATAATTGATATTATTTTCTTTAATTTTGTGTGGCTTTTTGTGTTTCTACTTTCATTTTTGGGTTAAACTTCCAATTTGAAGGCTACTAGTATAGTGTTCTAGGTTTCTTTGGTTATTGATTTTTCGTAGTGGACCTTTTTCTTGAAATGTTATATTTAGTGTAAGGTTACTTTGCTTATTCCTCTTTGATTCAAGTTTTTTCTTAAACAAAATTAGTCAATGTAAATTATATTTTTTAGATCATGATATCAATAGCTTTGGTATATGGGTTTCCTTCTTCACTTACCTTTTTCTTTCATTTTCTTAGATCTATAATTTTACTTTTCCATTTTCTTTCTTTATTGAAAGAAGCAAAGAGTAATTGGATGTAAAAAAGTGTCCACTGTCACAATGGCCTTCCTTATGGGTAATGGGACATAATCTTATTTTTTTTTTTTTGGATATAATATGAGATTGATAGAAAACTCTTAAATGAAATATTTATAAGAACTATTTTTAGATGTCATATTCTTGTATAAGCTTTGTATTTCTCTTGCACAATGACCTAAAGGTATAGTGTAGAGTACTTGGAAGCTATGTTTTTGCTTTGAAAGATGTCATGCATAAACATCTACTTGATTTATTTAAGGAACAACCGGATCTACTTAATGAATTGGTATTATTTTTTATTGCATTTAGTTAAAAGAATAATGGTTTTTGATAATTGTGGTTGATTCTCATTGTAAAATAAGTGTAATATAGATGTTTTATGATTAATTGCCTTAAATTTTTCACTAAAAGATTTTATGAATGTCAAAGTAAATGATTATTATGTTGATTTGAATTGTTCAAAAAGATTAATACCACCGTTTGATGCAAAATGTCCTTAAGTACGTTACTCAGTTGTCTTCTTCAATTCTAAAAGCCGAAGGAGTATTTGTATATCACACTATCCGACATTCCAGGGAATTTATTACTTTTCAAAAAGCCTACCATGCTAGCTTCAATTCTGGGTTCAACTGTGTTGAGGTGGTAAATATGACCTATTTTATGGCTTTTTTTTTCAATGTCACAACATTATTTCTATCCAAAGCAACTATATAGCAATAACAAATCAATAGCTAATGGATAGTGGCAACCAAATGATGGATAAGACAGAGCAATCAATTAAAAGGTGGAAGAAAGTTAGTTTCCTTTTAATACATGAAAGCTAGTACATAGTTATAAAAATATATGGTCCTAACGAATTTTGACAATAACAAAAAAAAATCTTGGGGCTTTGATCCTTTGTTATCGTTTTTCTGCCTTCTTTTTTTGTCTTGCTATTTCTCTTGTTTATTTTTCTCTTAGTTATCATTTTGGTTCCAACTAATGAAATATTTTTGTTTGCATTTTTTAATTTATTTTTCTTTTTAATCCTTAAATTATCATTTAACTGCTTAACCATTTCTTTTATAGCATTTTGTATTGATTTTTGAATCTTTTACAGTTGAACTTTAAACATTGTTTATTGTTATGTTACAACTAGAAAAGTCTTATAACTTTTTGAAAAAGTATTTTTTGTCTGCTTTTGTATTTTGTCAATTTTGGCATTAAATATTATGATGTCTCTCATTTTGGTTATATATTTCTTTATAGACGTTGATGAGGTTTCTTTATTTATTCTTTTAAACTAAACACGTAAATTTAGACTTACCAGTACAAATCAGTCTTTTCCTTATCATGCCTATGATAGTCCATCTATTCATTTTGCATATTTCTTTCCATTCATTCATTCTCTGTTAATCTTCAGGTCGTCGTTCCAATGTTGAAAGAATAGATTGCTATAGTCACTGGCATAGTATTAGAATAGGTGCATTAATCTTCTTTTAAACTTATTATTTGGTGGGGTTTATTGTTTGTGACAAAGTATAAGGTTCTGAACTCAAAAAACTAGTGATTCATTTATTATTTTAATTTAATAAATATAGCTTACAACAAATGGTTTTTCTTCTTTATTAGTTAATTGCATTTAACATGGAATTGTATTGGTCATACTGCTTGTAGAATAAATTTAGGTTATTCTGGTTCTTTCCACTAAATATAAAGTGCTCTTTAATTAATACTAATATTGTTTTACAGGACAAATTTGGCATAAGAGCAATAACCCTTGATGGTGTGCTCAACAGAGTGTGTAGGGAATGCTATAAATATTATTATAGTTTTTATCCTATATAATTTTATGTCCATAAGTCAATTAATATGCATTTTATACATTTCCAAGCTTAATTGAACTCAATGGCACTGACATGTGACATTTACTATAGGAATCAATAAACTATTTAAGGGCTAGTGCATAATAGATGTTATAGCTAGTTTCAATTGAATATTTATGGAAATTGCAACAATTTAAAGGTATTATGTTTGTAGGGACATTTAAGTTCAATAACACACCAAGCCATATGGTTATTATTAGAGGTATCAGAGCATGCTTGGATTGGTTTGGTTTGCTCATGTTAGATGCTTCTTAGTCATTGATTTATGTATAATAAAATCTATTTGGTCCACATTTGCAAGGGACAAATAGGTTTTCTTAAGCATCAGGAAGTTTCACTTATGGCATTTGGGTTAGTTATGTTATTTTTTGTTATTTTATTAGTTTGATGTATTCCATTTTCTTAAATAAGTAAAGTTCAATATCTTGAGTATAAGAAGGTTAGAAAAAAGCTTCAATGTAGAGGTTCACAATAGGAAGGATTGCCATAATCTTGACTTCTTGTTGCATACAGGGAGGTGTTAGGATATTGATCAAATTGGGTTGTACTTCAGTAAAGATGTATTTGACTGTCATGGATGTGACCCCCAACGACTTCTATGATGAAATAAGTCTTTTATTGTTTCTTTTTTGTATCTCTTTTCTTGAGGTTTCCACTATAGTTAAGTATTTCAATATTTTAGAGCATGCTATTATAGTGTATTGGTTGTTTATATTCATATGCATTTGTTAGATTCTAGTTTGCCATATCTTGAAATATGTTGGTCATTGGTAATTATTTCATTATTGGTCTATGATGCCTATTACATTAACTGTGCTTTCAATATTTTACATGGTTTTTATATTTTGAGGAACTATTTCCATTAGCATTTTTGGTGGAGATGGATGAAAATGGGATTATTTACATGGTTTTAATATGCATGCTATTTTTTGATACTATTGTTACATTTACTTAATTTACAAGTGCTGCTATTATGATTATTAATGGTTTGCATTTAGTGCCTTTTACTGTTGAAGCTATCAATTGGGATGATATATAAAATAAAAAATCCAAGTAGGATAAGGTATTCATTTAAACCAATGTGTTATGTGATTTTTATGAAAGATCAATGTGCTCATGAAATTTTAGTGAATAATTTTGTTTCAAATGGGGTGAACATGTGTTAATGAAACAATTAGCCACACAAGTAACTTTCGTTCCAAAAATAAGCTTGATTTGTTCTCTAACCCACCTAACATGATGTACAAAAAAGAAATTGGCAGAAAAGATAATTAAGTATATATACATCGTGTTAATATGATTACAAAAGTGTAATAAAAAATATTAATTTCT
This sequence comes from Sindora glabra, assembly GCA_020226215.1. NCBI lineage: Eukaryota > Viridiplantae > Streptophyta > Magnoliopsida > Fabales > Fabaceae > Sindora > Sindora glabra. The sequence goes on along the minus strand of CM035230.1, from coordinate 63,739,607 downwards.
AAGTTCATAAGATAAAAATTCAAATTCATTCATTAGGTGTTTTTGTTATAGAACCATTGACTATTTGATTGTGGCTTATGGTGAAGGAAAATAAGGAACACAGTATTTGCTTCAAACCTCAACAATGGGACTTTTCCAAATTTAATAATTCATTTTTCATTTATTCTATCTTGTATTATTGAAGAATGTAGAAAGACCTATATCTTAATGGCTTAGTTACTTTGTGTAATTGGATACACTTGGTGTTATAACTTTTTGTCTTCAAGTATTGTTTTAAGTATCATGTCAAAATTTTATCAATTAAATTTTATTTATTAGCATTCAATATATGATAATATGCCAAAAATATTGTAAATAGTGCATATTTATAAAATAAAATTGAGTTTTAGTGGCAATATAGATGCATTAGACATTAAAAAGAGTTTTGTGACAATAATAATTATCACAATTTTTTTCATACCAACATAAATATGTTGATATATAAAAAGTTTTTATTATAGGAATAATTATAACTAAAGTCATTAATCAGTGATAAAGATGAATAATGGGTTAGGCTTTTCATACAAAATTACATGAAATGCAAAGCTAAGCTTGAGCCCAGCATGTTGGATTTTAAAAAAATTTGGCTTAACTCAACCCGACCTAGTCCAACTCATTTATTTTTTTATATGACTTAAAGGCCTGACCCACAAGTTTGAATATTAGCATTTTTTATTCTTTAAATAAAAATAATTTTTTTAAAAAATATATATTTAAAGGAATAATAGAATATTTAATTATATCAAATTAATTTTTTATATAAAAAATAATTATATTTAATTATTTTTTATAATATATAATTATATTATTAAAAAAAATAATATAATCGAGTTAAGGCAGGTCGGCCCTTTTTATTTTCATGACCCGAGCTTGACCCAAGTAATAATCAAGTCAAGATAAAAAAATCTAACAGGTTATAGGGCTAAAAAAAGTTCAAGCCTTATATTTTTTCAGGTCGGGACCCGTCCAGCCCATGCATAACTCTAATCAATGATAATAATATTTTTGTCGCTTAATGTTAATCTTATAATAATAAGAAAATTCGTCATCAGTATTATTTTCAATAACAACTTGATTTAATTGTCACAAAAAGTGTCAGCTTATAGTGACAATAAATCTTATTACAAATAAAAGATTTTAGCGATGTATATCATTTATTGTCCCAAAAGCTTTTAGCAACAAAATTTTTTGGTACAACAATTTTATTGTGATTTAAACTCTTTTGTGAAAAAATAGAAGTTTTTTATGACAATTTTTGTTATCACTAAAGAAATTTTTTTGTAGTGATTATTAATTTTATTAATTACTTTGTAAAATAAATGAATTACTTATCGTTGTTTTAAATGTTTTGATATATCATGTAACCCGACTTGTAACTAAACATTTTTCTATTTTCTCTTTTCTTAATTTTCTTTTTCTCATTTTTAAAAATAAATAAATTATATATTCAATTTTTTCTTATTTATTCTTTTTTATTTTTATTTCTCTTTTTTTTTTCTTTTTTCCATGTCAACTTCTCCTATCCTCCATTAGCCATTTAACGGAAGTATAACTTTTGAACCAAAATTATTCAAATTTTAATTTTGGATGTATCAAATAAAATTTTATATTTTAAGGAGACTAAATACAAATAAAATGCATATTACGGGGACAAAAAAATTAAGCCTATATTGCATCAATTGATGTTCTGTTGTGTGGTCAAAATTTTCCGTATTCCTAAAAACTTCGCGCTATATAACCGTTAGTTCCTTTCTCAAGCCCCACCATGGTGTCTCAGATTCGAGCTATGTTCTGGGTTTTGCTCAAAACTGATTGCTATAGTTCTTACCAATATGACCAAACCACACGAACATAGTGGCTTCTTCACATCTTTAGTTGAAATTATTGATCTCTAGCTGTACCTAGAAATTATAAATAAAATAATTGTTGTCTGAAGTCTTTATTACTTAAATTATGTTTTGGTGTTGATATACTCTACTCATAGTTATACTTAGCACTCTACTTTTGATTAGTTTTTATTCAAGGCTCATTTATAGGGAATTTTCTCTTAAAGCAAATTCTATTTTTTCCTCCTAATCAATCTAATACATTGCTTTTTGTTGTCAATTGCCAGGTCATATCTTGGCCTATTCTCAAGGACGTGATTTCTTATTCTGTCATTATTTTGGCATAGTGCTAATGGTCCGTTCAGCTAAGCATGCAGAATACCCCATGTGCAAGACTAAGCGAGACTTAAATGATAAACTCTTTTGACATTTTCCTTCAGATTTACTTCCATGTTAGGGAATAGGATGTCCTTGATGCATGTGACAAATCTTCCTATTCCCCTGCAATCACCATTTGGTGTAGTGATGTTCTATCTTGTGTTTCTAACCTAACAAAAGTGCTTTGAAAATGTAGTTGTTTGCTTTTAGAATTAGTACCCACAAAATATCATAATTCATGGTAAAATGCTTTAAATATTGAAAAGACAGATCTGCAATGATAAGTTGACAATAATGTATGTTTGTTTGGTGCTAGTTTTGGCTACTATGATTGTCATTTGTAACAAATTATGTGGACATTCTTTGCCTCTTTGTTCCGGAAAAAAATAGTAGAATCAATAATGCATATTTTCGGTGTAAATTGGGCATGATTAAATACATTAAACATGCACTCAAATACAGTGTATCGAGTGGTGCATTTATGAACACCAAGGGTGCAAAATTTGTTAGTAAATTAATAAAAATATTGGGTATTGCAAAACTGATGTTTTCTGTAACTCGAGGTTTAATTCATGAAAAGTAACTTGCAGCATTATAATAGTACCAAAGTTGTAATCCATGGAAGTTACTCCATCTTTAATACATAGAGATAGGAAGAGGGATGAGCAGCAAGAGTGCACCTGCCTCTGTGCACACACCTGTGCTTGCATATTTCGATTTTGTTTTGTGTTATATGTATATTTACAGCTTAAAGCGATGTTCTTTTTTAATCTAGAAAATTGACCTACCATTATACATCCAAAGTGACAACGCTCTTATTCAGATATTCACGGAAAAGAAATAAGTTACACAATTTCTGCTGAGGCATGATTTAGATGAGTTCCAAGTGGTAGCCTTTCAATGATGTTCAAATACATAATCTTGATTGCAAAAAATGCAGCAAATCAAAATGTTTTCACCTTCACCATACAATCAAGCCTTGTAATGAAGGGATTGATTTCTTGATTTAGTGGATATATGCATGTATTTGATGGCTTTAGATATCTTAATCTACCCCGTAACCTCAACTTTATTCCCAAAGGAGAAGGTGCTTTTGCGCGAGTGTCATGATTAAGATGGATGGTTTTGGTTAACGATCAAATTGATCTGTAGCTGAGTCAAGTTAAATATAGCTCATGGTTATCATGGAAGGTGAAAATTCAAGATTTTAAACTTCATGATTGACAATAGCAGAACAAATTTTCTGTTGCTCAGAGATACAACTTACTCACTTTACATTGTCAGTTTGTATGCCATTGTGGTTGACAGGAGATCAGAAGAGAGCTTGGAATCATCATACTCGATGAAAGGAAAGTGCAAATGTCACAGGTGATGCAAGTTGCAATATTGATTTAGAGGCATGATGTTTTGTCAAATATAAATATCACTTCAAATGCGCACACGTATATAGATTATTCCAAATGTTTCTTCGAAATGTAATCTGTCTGAAAGGACAATAAGAAATGTGATAAATGTGATCATGATGAAGCTTCCTTCTATACCAGACAGGTATTAGAGTTTGTAATGCACAATTTTTCCATGTGAAGCTTATTTAGCTGTACTGTCCAAATTCATAGCATTTCCCCTTCTGTATTTTTCTAATCACAGATGAGATCAGCAGGTGAAGGGCAAGCTACTTTCTGCACTTGCATCAGTTGTGGCCATCAATTTGAGGAGAATTAAGTTGTAAGAATCGTGTAGAGCTCCTTCGTTCTATTTCTACAAAACCTTGGGGAAAAAAAGTTGTCTGCGCAAAGCATTGAGTTCAAATTTGATTCCGTTGTAAAATTCAAGGCATCAAGAGGGTTGGAAATTAATACCAGGGACGAAAAAAAGGTATAAAAAATTGATTCATTTTCTGGCTTCTACTGGTCCCTTTTGCTTTATTTTTCAAATAATGCCCATCCCAACCTCCTCTATTTGTCATCGCACTTTTAAGTAAAATCGTATTACTCAATCAATGTTCAACTTCAATTCTTTATTTATTACCGGAGTGTGGCAATAATGCTAAATGGCAATATTGTGTTCTTTCTGTCACAAGAACTTATTTAAGTTTTCAGGACCCTCGCATGGTTGGACGGTGTCAAATTGAAGTCCTGCAAAGGTAATCCAATGGTCCTTCAAAGTTGTAGTGCTTTGTTTAAAATTCGAAGTTGTCATTAGATTTATATTTAATGTCAGGTTTGCAGACTAGTCATTAAATTCGAGATTTGGATTTGTCATTGAGATTGGTTGTATATGCTGACAAGGTTAAATTGCAGGGATCATCCGGTCATTGTATGCTAAAGATGATTTCTCTTCTTGTCCAGAGCACTGATTATGGTAAAAGTTTTGAGATTAATATGTTTAGCATTATTCCGACCGGCAACATTTTCTGCATTTCGAACAACATGATGTCTCTTCACAATGGGAACAGCGGCCTGTTTTCGAAATGCAGTGTGAAGAATATGCAAACTTTAGGAAAGGAGTGGTATGCTATTCGAACTCCAAAATTTAGCTCTTTTATATGGTTTAATTTGGAGGATTTCTGTATCAAAAAAATTATTTCTTATTCCTCATCTACTCCTCCCAGAAAAGTTGGGGTAAATCCACGGTAAGAAGGAAAAGGAGGGAATTAGACAGTTATTTGAGGTATCACATAAAAAAATTGGAGATCATATTAAGTTAAATTTACCTCTGAACACACCAACAACACATCACGAAATATGAAGTAATATGATTGCAATATTTTATATATATATATATATATAGAGAGAGAGAGAGAGAGAGAGAGAGAGTAACTGAGAAAGAGAGAACAAAGAGATCACTAGCCTTAATTATTTTTTTTAGATGTTACCAAATTCATAGGAGCATTTCTTTACTATGGTTTGAATTATAATTATTACTTAAAAAATGAATCTATTATCACAACTCCACTAAAGTATTAATGGAATTCTAAGAGTCGTTCGTTCCTTCATTAATTATAATTCATGTCCTTTCGGTCGAAATTATGACTTTCAGACTGATTGCGATATTAAAGTTGGTAATCATGTGACAATGTAATTTACACGGCATTGACAGTTATATTACGGCTGCGACTTATGTTGTAATTGTTGTTTAGACCAAATTGATGCTTAGTGGATTATTGCTACTATTATGAAAGAAAAAAAAGGGTAAATTGATAGTTGATTGCACCACGAACCATCTGTGTTTTAAATTAACGGCATTAGATGAAACATAGACATACATAGTAACAGAAACCAACACCACGGCATCTCTTATCATTTTCTTTTTCAATCAACTTCTCATAATTAATGAAAAAAAAAATGACATCCTCGGACACAAAGAGAACCAACAAAAATAATTACATAAAATTACTATGTCAGCAAGATGCATATTCCATCAACGCAATCTCAAGAAGGAAAGCGCCCAGAAAAAACTCAAATCCAGCCATCTACGTACACAACTAAATCACCGAACATCCAAATAAATGGGGCCCATTTCACGTTCCAAAATTAAGATTTCAGGAAAAAGGAAAAAAAAAGGAGGCTAGAACAAATATAGTACCAATAATGGTAATCAGACAGGGAGATTGGCGATGTCGTTTTTGTCAGCAGCAGGGTTTGTAGCAGGGGCGCGACTGCTTGAACGGACAGAGGAATTCGAGAACATGAGAGGGTGGTCGTTGGGTTCATCCTGCTCATCGGTAGTTGAGAGGTTAATGCAAGAAAAGCGTTCGAGAGAGGCGAAGAAGGCCGAAGCGACGCTCGTTCCGAACCAGCTGGCCATGCCGTTCAGCGTGTCCGAGTTCCAACATGCGCCGCCGCCGCCCTGGTTCTCCATGGCTCTTTGGCTTTCTTGGATTCGATGGAAGATACGGAGATGATCGCTTTGGTTCTGAGATTGCAAGGAGGATGAATCTGCGGAGGGTCAGAGAGATATATGTTCATGTGATTGCTGGTGAAATTTCTGGTTCAGCTAAAAATGAAAAGGTAATTGCCGCCATCTCTACCATTCTTTTTCTCTTTACTATTTTTGGCCATGTTTCACTTTTCCCTTTTTTTTCTCCCTTGATTTTTTTTTAACTTCTTCTAAGTGTCTAATTCAAGGAAAAATGCAAAAATACTTCTCGCATCTTTGGGTGATTAAATTTTATCCTTGTCAATTTTAGAAATTCAGCCCTATGATCCTATAATATAAGAGTTTTGATTAACTAAAATACTAAAATATTGGAGTTTTAAGGATGAACATCTATCGGTCATTTTTACTACTCGTTTTATCTAATTAAATATTTTTTATATTTTTTAATTGAAAGAATAAATATAATATTTAATTCTTCATTTATAAAAATAATAATCATGGTATCTCTTAAATTTTATAATTAGTACTATTAAGTATTTAGTTTTATTTTTATTATAATTATTCATTCTTTTCATTTACAATATTAAAATGAATGAAAATATTAAAATTTATTATTAAATTTTACTTTAATAATATCAAATAAATGCTTATTTTTTATATTAATTTTTATTATTTATTTTAATATTATGTGTAAAAAGAATAACAAGTAATTATAAAAAAATAAAAATAAGAAACTAATAATATTTATTATAAAATTTGATGATGTAATAGTTAGGGGAATGTTGTGTTTACTCTTAATTGAAATGAAATGACAGCATCATATGTTTTAATTTATAATATCAATTTTTTTAAATTTATTACATGTCAAATTATATTTTTATCCTTAATATAATTTTTTATTAATTTTATAACATAAAAATTATATATAAAAAACTAACTTGATATATTAAATTAAAAATTGTTTAAGAGGTGACATAATTAAATAAAATAATTAATTAAATAAACAATAAGTGCTAAGTCTAATATCTCTTTTTTGTTTACACCCGGCAATCCAATCACATCAGCCTCAAGAACACCTGAAGAAATTCCACCAGGATTCGTCAGAGTTATTGCAGTTCACCATCAAAGAAGACACAAGAGAAACCAAGTCACCAGATTTCGAATAGGTGATTTCCCCTGAAGAAAAACACGAGTTAGCTCGTTTAAATGGCACAGCCGATTCGTGGTTTAGGGTATCAATTTACAAAGTCCCTCGTTATCTTGAGGACATTATCTTCTAGATGGCAATGGGAACAAAGCTTTTGGGCCTCGGATTGTCTCTCTAGGCCTCTATCGCTATGGAAAGAGGCAGCTCTACCAAATGAACCATCACAAGTGGTGGTCCTTCCACCCCCTCCTGAAGCGCACAAATCATGACATCAATTTCTACCTTGATTCGATGAAAGAGACTTGAAGGAAAAAAAAAAAACTCATTCGGACCAATTTGCAAAAGCAACAATGAATCTGTTGAAATGTTGTTTCTCGACGGTTGCTTCGTGCTTGGGCTTTTTCGAAGAGCAGCGAAGGGATTCAAGCAACTTGGCTTTTTTCGAACGAACCCCATTTTTGCAATGTGCGGCCCAATGCATTCTTTTCAAAGAGACATAATAATGCTAGAAAATCAGCTTCCATTGTATGTTCTGGATTGGCTTTTGGGACTTCAATTGGGTAATCCTAGTCAGAAAGGTCTCGTTGCGAAGCTGGCACTAGGATTCTTTGACCCATTAATGCCGATAAATGAGCCATCAACCAAAAGCGACAGAAACAAACTAGAATGGTCACTTAGGACAACGACAACCTTGGATCCTTTGTACCGTCAAGGTGGTCTTCATTGCCTGGATGTGTTTCAAAATAGCTTATTGCGGACAGGTCCTCAATCGGTGGAACGGACGAGCTAGGCCGTGTCAGGTCGCGCCTGTTTGTTATTTTTATGTAAGCCTTCGATACGAAGGCTCTAATATGGTTCTTGCGGATCACGTGTTAGTTTATGATTTTTTTAAAAAAATTTATATATTTAATTTTTAAATAAAAAATAAAAAATATTTGATAGTATCATATATTTATTGATAAATTAGTTATAATACATTTTAATAAAAACATCATTTATAAATTATTTATAACACAACTTTATATAACTAAAAATTAAAAAAAAGAGAGTATAATTTTATATAAATTGAAAACTTTGATCTACATAAAATTTAGAAAATGTAATATATATATATATATATATATATATATATATATATATATATATATATATATATATATATATATATATTTCACAAGCCAGTTAGTTGTGGCTTATATCCTTTAGGACTTCTAAAATGAAAGTTTGAATCTTTTAAAACCTGTAGGTTAATGAACTAGCCTATTAATTTTGATCTATTTCAACGGCTTTATCAATCAACACTAAGACCTTGGATTAAACATTGGTCAAATAGCCATAGATTTGCAAACAAACAATGACAATATAAAGAATTTGGAATCAAATTCAAGAGAAGGAAAATGAATGGTTCTTAGAATATCAAATTTAAGAATGAAATTTTAACAATTTCAAGATATTTATGTCACAACCTGCCTGACTATGATTAGTGTATATTTCATTTCCTAGTTATCATTAACTTTCTAAACCTAATGTGGTATCATAGTATGCTTGTTATTAAATAATTTAAATCTAACTTCGCCATTTTTATGGAATCATTTATATTTACATATTCAAAATATATATACAATGAAGTTTGTTCATAACATTATATAAAATACTAGTTACAACTACTCTTTCCTAATTCAAAGAACCTATTCTTATGGCTACTTCATGTGATGTTAGAAAAGCCTGCTATTAAGGACCTATTCCAGTAGTTTATCTATAAAATATTTAAATTAAATAAAGAAAGATAAAGTTTCAATAAGCAAATAACTCATTTAAATTAAAACAAACAAGAATTCATATATATGGAAGATTTGAACTCATCATTATTAGTTATTAAATTCATCACACAATTCTCCTTGTGCCTTTTGGATCATTTTTACCTCTTTAAAACTGCATCCTTATCTCTTAGGATCTACCTTATCCCCTCACAAACTATTTCTCAGATCTAATACTCGTATCATATTTTATATTCATATGTAATTCCTTTTCCTAATCTCATTCCTTTAACACATAACTTCTTTAGCCAATATAATCTTAGAAATAAAAATAATTTACAACTTATATATGTGTCATGTGGTGAATTAGCATGCAACCATATAAGATAATTTGATAATATTTAAATACCTAAGTACAATATTTTAGTACAAGCCTTTTTTTAAGGCAATATTTAAGTATTGTACTTAGGTAATTTGAAACAAAGGTAAAAATGACTTCAAGTACCTAAGTGCAATACCTGAGTACAAGCCTTTTTCTAAGGTAATGCTCAAGTATTGTATCTAAATACTTTGAAACAAAAGAAAAATTTGCCTTTAAGTACTTCAGTACAAGTCCTTTGGACACATTTTTAAGGTAATAATCGAGTACTATATTCGAGTACAAATTTGAAATTTTCATAAATACTTTAATTTTCCAAAAATGTCCACACATATCATCCTAAAACTTTCACTCATCAACAGACAATAATTAAAACCATAATACAAGTTTTTAGGCTTTAATTTAATCCAAGCAATAATTCCATAAAAACATTAGTTACCAAATCATTATCATTATACATATAATTTCTATAAAAAATCTAATAAAATTCATGGATTTAACTTGTAATAAAGAATTTAAGTAAGTCATTTACTTACCTAATTCCTTGAAAGAATATGGAGAAGATGAGGGGAGACTAAAATCATGGTAATTTTCTTCTATATAAGATTAGGACAAAGTAGAATTAGGAATTCTTATTTTAAATTCATGAAACCATAAAAATCTAAGATTTAATTAATCTAATTACTTAATTGAAGATGAATGAGTAATGTATTTCTTGAATTCTTTAATCAACCCTTGCTAAAATTTAAAGAAAATCAAGTGATAGAAGAGAAAGAAGAAATATAATAGTAGCAACAGGAAAGAAGAGAAAGGCAGCCAAACTGAAAAGTGGGTTTTGGAGAGATATAAGGTAGAAAAGGTATTTTGATCATTTCAGAATTAAATAAGAGTAAAATTAGAAAAACTTGATCCTATATCTCCTCCACACACTTTTTTTCAAAACTAATTCCATTGTACCTTGTATCTAATTAAATTTTATTTATTTACAACATGATTCCCTATTTTCCTTAAATTAATTATCACCTTAAATCTACCTATAACTATTCAAGTTTATCAGTAAATTCTTGTAATTACTAATAGAGTTAATATAATAAAATGCTAACATTATTAGGGGTATGGCATTTTGATTCATGATAGTACTAAGTTTTTGTTCCTTAACCTTATTGTATATTGTAAACCAAGGTAGCCTATACCTAAATATAGGTAAATTGGGTATTTTGAAAATTGTCACCATTTTTAAAATTATTTTTAACAATCTTTTAACTTAAGGAAGTTATAAGGATAATTTTAATTTAAATGAACTCAAGAAAGTTTTATGAAAATATTTGCACTCAAGATATATCAATTTAATGAATTTTTACAAATTAACACATTTAACTAAGCATAGATAAATTATCAAGAAGTTCATGCATATATATATCTATATATCTATATCTATATATATATATATATATATATATATATATATATATATATATATATATATATATATATATATTAAGCATTCAATCATTTAAGCATCATGACAAACGTTATAGCACAATATATCCAACAAATTACATCAATAAAAATAAAGCATCTAATCAAATATAAAAAGAGTAAGGATAGAGAGATCAATATAAGAATTTATAGTAGTTCCCTCTTAAATATTCTCTCCAAAATGTATATATCCATCTTTAAATTTTCTAAGCTTATATTTCAATCCATTATTCCTTCAAGTTTGAACATGTATCTAAAAAAGTCTCTTATAATGCCTTCACTCTTTGTTGAACAAATTCTTTCTTTACAAGAGATATCTTATCTTTTCTAAGATTTTCAAAAAGATACCTCATTCTTTATAATTAAAAATTAATTTAAGATGAAGAATAACTTATATAACCTCTCTCATGGAGTGAATGAAATAAATAAAACACCTAGAATAGAGAAAATTCAAAATAAAAAGCTCAAATGATAATTTTGATGAAAGAAAGAGTAAATAATGCTAAATAAAGAATTTTATACTCTCTATATATTGCATTTAATCTTTGTTAACTTTTAAAAGAAGCCTAAAATTATATTATAACTTTTTGGAATACTTAAGAATGAAAATTAGTCATTTTTTTACTATTACTTTGCAAATATTTTGCATCAAAGAAGTTTATAGTCAAGCTTTGGACTCAAAGGTTGACCCTTGAGTATTAGCCTATTTATTTTTTTAAAGTCTAGATTCAATGGTTTACTATTAGGCTAATAAAGTCCAACATCAATTTTAAAATATTATAACTTTTTTATTTTAAGCAAATGATCTATCATTAGAAAGATATTTAAGTCCACTTTTAAATGGTTTTGGTTTCATACTTATATAATAAATGATTTTTGATAAATTATTAAAAAAATGAATAGATGCAAAAAAAGACAACATTGTGAAAATTTTATTTTAAGACAAATTGTAAAAACCATAACAAGTTCATATTTTAATTATTTTAAGAAAATAACTAGTCAATGGAAAGTTCTTTAAGCTTATTTTCAAATGAAATAACTTTCACATTAAATTATAAGTAAATTGAAAGATATGATTAAAAGAGTGATTAAATGTTAATAACAAAAAGATTAAATCTCATATCTCAATTATTTTTTAAGTGTCTTATAAGTTATCTTTTAAAAATATGATTTTGAACTATATTTTTAAAATAGTTTGATCAAGATAATATTTTAAAAATATGTTTAAGCTTTATATTATAAAAAACTTCACTTTACAAAAAATTCTAAACCTAAAAGGAAAAGTTATATTAATAAAGTCCTTAGATTTTTTTTTTGCTTCAAAATTTCTAAAACTTTAATCTTTCGATTATTTAATACTTGAATAACCTTTTATTTCTTCTATTTCTTCTTTTGTCCTTTTTAAGTTAAGCATGATAAGATTTGACATTATTTTACTTTAATGCTAACTTTTCTTTATCTTCTTTGACTTTCCTATATAAAGTATATAAACTTTTTAAATCAAACAGTTAGTCTAATATAATATTTAGAGATATAATGTGCATGACTCATATATAGTAAATATAATAAGTTAACATATGTTATAAAAATAGTAAATATTTCAAGAAATAATAAAAGAAAGATATGAAAGAGATGATGGAGAATTATAAGGAAAAGGAGAATATTTTATTCAATTGTATTAAGAATGATTTATATAACCCATATTTATAGAATAAATTAATCGAAAGTTATAATTTTATAATGATGATTCATAAATAGAATTGAAATATAATAATTGACCATACTGAGAATGTAATATCTGATCTAATAATTGACTATAATTAAAAGTATAACATCTGACTTATTCATAACACTTCCCTTGGATGTCTATGTAATATGCAATAGGATACTGTTTTATTAAAAACCTTGCTTGGAAAAATTCAATGGGAAAAAAATCATAGTGAAGGAAAAAAAAAGTATAGCATATATTAACTCCCTTCATGATGATATCAATTAAGATCTTTAAGTCAAAGAACTCCATTATTCTAGACTAGCTTTTCAAATGCAGTAATAAGAGGTGCCTTAGTAAAAAATATGCTAGATTATCACTTAAAAGGACTTGTTGAATATTTATATCCATATTCTTTTGAAGATCATGAGTGAAATTTTTTTTTGATGAAATATGTTTTGTTCTATTTCCTTGAATGTGCCCTTTTTTCAATTGAGTGTTACATACAGCATTATCTTCATATAAGATAGTAAGGATTTTTTTTAGAAGATAAACCACAAGTCAATTGTATATGTTGAATCATAGATCTCAACCAAACACATTTCTTACTTGCCTTATGTATTGTTAAAATTTCTACATGATTAGACAAAGTGGCTATTATAGTTTGTTTCATAGACTGACATGAAATGGTTGTGCTTCCATATGTAAACAAATATCCTGTTTGTAATCAACCATTATGAAGGTTAGATAGATATCTTATATCTACATAACCAATTAGATTTGACTTAGGTACATTCTTATAAAACAAACTCATATCTATCATACTTGTAAGATAACGAAGTACATGCTTAACTTCATTCCAATGCCTTCATATAGGTGAAGAACTATATTTTATCAATAAATTAATGGCAAATTATATATCAAGCTATATATGGTTAGTAAAATACATTAATGCTCCAACTATACTAAGATATGGTATTCAAGACTAAGTAGTTTTTTATCTTTTTCTCGAGATCTAAAGAGATCTTTATTTATATCTAATGACCTTACAACCATTGGGGTACACAATGAATGTGATTTATCCATATAAAACTATTTCAATACCTTTGCTATATAAGCTTTTTATGTGCAAAAATTTCATTTTTTAAATGTTTAATTTATAATCTAAGGCAAAGTTTTACTCTGCCTAAGTCCTTCATTTCAAATTCTTTCTTTAAATAATTTACAACTTCTGAAAGCTCTTTAGGAGTTCCAATAATATTTAAGTTATTGACATAAATAACAATTATGGCAAACTCATTCCTAGATCTTTTTATAAAAATACATAGACAAATAAGGTCATTTTTGTATCCTTTCTTTAATAAATATTCACTGAGGTAATTTTATCACATGTGTCCAGATTATTTCAATCCATAAAAAGATTTATTCAATTTGATTAAGTAATCTTCTTGAAAATATAAATTATATGTTGTAGGTAAATTAAAACCTTCAAGAAGTTTCATATAAATATCATTATCAAGTGAGTCATACAAATAGGTTGTAACAACATTCATTAGACGCAAATCGAGTCCTTCATGTACTGCTAGACTAATTAAATATTAAAAAGTAGTTGCATCCACCATAGATAAATACATCTTTTCATAATCAATTCCAATTCTTTACAAAAACCCTTGAGTAATAAGTTGTACCTTATATTTTATAATTTCACCATTCTTATTTTATTTTTGCATAAAAATCCATTTGTATCTAACTAGCTTCACACCTTCTAGTGTAAGACTATAGGTCTAAAAATTTTTCTCTTTGTAAAGGAGTTTAATTTTGACTCGATTGCATCTTTCTATTTTGACCAATCATCTTTTTATCTGCATTCCTTAACAAACTCTAGTTCATGATCCTCATTATCATTTATTATATCGCAAACTACATTATATGCAAAAACATCATCAATGTTGACTTCATTTCAATTCCATCATATTCCATTCATGAAGTAATTTATTAAGATTTTTTTATTTTCACTAATTTCATACACTTGAGTTTCTTCTAGAATAGAAATAATAATTTTATTTAGGGACTTTTCTAAGGTTACCACATTCACATCCTTGATATGGCCATTTGGGCTCTTAACTCTTTTTATTTTTTGAGAATTTTTATCTTTAGAACTGATGGGTCTATCATGCTTTATGCGTGTATTAGACTTATTTGCAACAGTAGATTATCTGACAAATATATCAACTTTAATTGAAGCATTAGCAACTAGTATATATGATTTGGTTACTCTCTTTTGGTCAATGAATGGGTGTGGCAATTTATTGGTTAAACCTTGCAAATAAATTATCTTTTAAACTTTTAGTTGACATTATTTTGTATGAGAATCAAAATAAGATAATGATAATTAATTTTAACTAATTTATTTTTCTAACTGCTTATTTTCTCCCTCTAATGTTAGGAAAACTAATTCATCAAAATAACAATAAAGAAATTTAACCGTAAATAAATTCCTTGTTGATGGTTCAAGATATTTTATTATAGATGAATATTTATATCTAACATATATTCCTAACCTTCCTTGAAGACTTATCTTAGTACATTATGGTGAAGTAATTGAAATATATACTGCACATCTAAAAATCTTTAGATAGAAAATATTAGGTTCCTAATCAAAAATTAATTGTAAAAAAGAGGACTTATGATAACTTGTTGGTTTAATACAAATTAGTGTTGTGGCACGCAAAATTGCATGTTCCAAAGTAGAAATTAGAAATTTTGATTTCATAAGTAATGGTCTTGTAATTAATCTAAGATGCTTAATAAATGATTCTGCAAGACTATTTTGTGTATGAACATGTGCTACAGGATATTTAATATCAATTCCAATAGACATACAATAATAATTGAAAGATTGAGAAGTAAATTCACTAGAATTGTCAAGCCATATTTTCTTAATTGAATAATCAGGAAAATATGCTCACAGTCATAGTCGAATCAAATGAGCAAATAATCTTGCAAATGCTAGATTGCAAGATGATAATAAAGACACATATAACCATCTAATTGATGCATCAATTAAAATCATAAAATATATAAATAGTTTACACGGTGGTGAATTAGTCCATAAATATTACCTTGTATATATTCAAAAAATATAAGAGATTCACTCTTAATTTTTGGTCATAATGATCAAATAATTAACTTTTCTTAAGAATAAGTAGCACATGAAAAATTTTTAGATTGAAGAATCTGGTAGCTCTTCAATAGATGTTCATATGAATTTTTCAATTTTTTTTGCATCATAATTAATCTAGGATTGCCTAACCGGCCATGCCAAACAATAAACTTATTATAATTTGTAAACTCTTAATTTACGATAGCATATATTTTAATTGTATTAATATATCTGTAGTACAAACTAAAGGAAAGTGCAAATAAATTTTGAAGTATGCATTTTTACTTGAGATTATACCAGTGATATAAAGATATTCAATATTTCTTTCATTTATTATCTTAATATGATATTCGTTTCAACAAATATCTTTAAAACTTTAAATTTTTTGTAAAACTTAGTAGAATATAATACATTATTAATGTATAATTTTATTTCTCTAAGTAATAAAACATTCGCTCTCCCAAAGCCTTTAATTAAATTTGTAATATCAGATATAGTACTAATATTAGTTTCTTGCATTACTAAATAAGAAAAA
Source organism: Sindora glabra (assembly GCA_020226215.1). NCBI lineage: Eukaryota > Viridiplantae > Streptophyta > Magnoliopsida > Fabales > Fabaceae > Sindora > Sindora glabra. The sequence continues at coordinate 63,723,317 of CM035230.1, read as the reverse complement.
TATTTTTTATCCTTAAGAATAGTATGCATCATTGCACTATTAGCAAGACAATATCTTTATTAACATTGTTACTAACTGAAAGAGCATTCATACTTAGTGGATCAGAGTCTCGTACTGATAATATATTATAAAAATACTAAATACTTTAAGAAATAATAAAAGAAAGATATGAAAGAGATGAAGGAGAATTATAAGGAGAAGGAGAATATTTGATTCAATTGTATTAGGAATGATTTATACAAGTTATATTTATAAGGCAAATTGATTAAACATTACAATTTTATAATGATAATTTATAAATATAATTAAAACTTAATAATTGACTATAATAAGAATGTAACATTTGATCTAATAATTGACCATAATTAGGAGTATAACATTTAATTTATGGACATCCACATTTAATAAACTCAATAATTATTTATAACAGCACAAGAATATTTGTAATTATTATATCATATATATTAATTAATCATATATTTAGTGATGTTTATATAAAATATAATTTTTTTAGTATATAATCAAGCATTGATATTTAAACATAACATAGCACATTTGCCAAAAATTTTATAATATTTTAGTATAAAAATGTAATACTATTATAACACTCATTTATTATTATCAAAACTTATTATATAAGACTATGGGGCTAACACATGCAAAAAGTGTCAACAATCCAGCTTGGCAGTTCATCAAGAGTTGAGGGCAAATTTCATATATTTTTTAAAAAAATTTAGAGCCAAATCAACTATTACATGAATCTTATAGGTTGTACATGTGAACCAATAATAAATTGTCATGTATCCTATATTTTGGTGCACCAGATTTTTCGTTTGGACCATAGACACAACCTTCAAATTTATATATTTAATTTTAAAATTTAAAATATTATTGTAGTATGTACACAAAAAATATATTGATATGTATTTTTAGAGTTTTTTTGAAATTTTTTATAATTTTTACAATTTTTTATTTAAAGTAATTTTATATAAGACAAACTTTTGAAAACTTATATGAAAATTTGATTAGTATAATTACAACATCTTTTTATGTATTTATTACACATAAAATATAAATAAAATTATAAATTTTATGAAAATTTAATAGAATTTATATAGATAATTGAATATTTTATGCTAATCCTTCTTATACACTTGCAAATATTCAAAAGATTTAGATTTAATTCATTGTCAATATAAATTATATTTATACTATTAATTACTTATGTATCATAACAATAAAAATTATTAAAAATATTTTATTACTATTAAAAATTTATAAATATTATTAATTTTTTAATAACATGTCTTACTGTTATTTTCTAATAATATAATATAATTTATACTAATAATAAATTAAATTTAAAATTATATTCTAATATGTACCGAAATATTATTCTTAAATTTTAATAATAACAAATGTGAATTAAAGAATAAAACATATGATAAATATTTGACAGAAGCTGAAATTGTATAACAAAATACAATTAGTTCCGGACAATATAACCAATCTACTTGCTTAGTATAATTTTCCTCTGCAACTCTTACATTTGAAGAGTGAATTTGATGACGTGTATAAAACAACTAAGATTTGAGAACTTGGGAACTGAAGCTGGCGAACGAACCGAATTGGCCTGCATCTTTTGCGAACTTTTATATTGGAGTTTCTAACTCAACTCTCACGAGCTGTTTAGTTTGTAAATTTTTTTAATTTTAAGATATTTTAATTTTTAAAAATAAAAAATTAAATAATTATTTTATAATATTATATATTTATCTATAAATAAATTATAATATATTTAAGATTTATATATAACTTTAAAAAATGACGACATATACAAAATATATTTAAAATATTTATAAAATAAAAATATCATTTATAAATAATTCATAGGGTAATTTATATAATTAAAAAAGTAAAAGAGGAAAGTATAATTTTATATGGATTAAAAATTTAAATTTATAAAATTAAGAAAAAATTTAAAAAGTAAAAGATTAGTGCATGGCAGGGGAGCTGAACAAGTAGTAGTATTTAAGAATTCTTTTGCCGCATAAACAGTACCAACTCACTAAAATTGCAGACGAGTGCTTATTTTTGTGCGAAGGCTTTCTCGGTTGAGGGGTTGCTCTTATGCATTTATACCATAGTTTTTAAATCTGAGTCTATTGTTATTTAACTAGATAAAGTATTGATTTATTAGCTCATTAATTCAAGCATTGATTTATTACTTAAAGAGATTTTAATTTTAAAAATATAAATTATTTGTATGTTAATAATATATATTTAAAATAATAAAATATAAGTAATGTAATAATTTATATTAAAAATAATGAAAAATATAAATTTAATTTATATGAAATTATAAAAGTATTACATTTCAATTATTTTAAAATTATAAATTTTTTTTAAAAACATCAAAAAATTGATTTGATTTATAAATTTTGGTTAGTTTACTTTAATTTTAGTCAGTTCACTCCAATTTTAATTGATTTACATTGATTCATATATGATTCCGGTCCAAAAATTTTAGTCGCTAATCAATTCATTAATCAGTTTAATTGGTGCACTTTGATTTGTAAAATTGTGATTTATACAATTTACAAAATGCATATTTATTTTAATACGTATTAGTGTTATAAAAATTTCAGAATGAATGATTTGACCTCTCCATTTAATTAGTGCAATTCAATTTTTAAAACTATGATTTTTACAATTTACAAAATGCATATTTATTTTAATATGTATTAGTGTTATAAAAATTCCAAATTGAATGATTTGACCTCTAAATATCCTATTATTTAATTCAAGCGAGCTAAGTTTAAAAATGTGTTTTAGGAATTCAATCAGTTTCAATTAAAACTACAAAAAAAATTGATTTCATTTTTAAAAACTAATTAATCAACCTTTTTTCTTCTTATATATTTATACATTATATGTTAGCTATAATATTTCTTGCTTTTTATAATAAATGTTATTCTTATAATTTGTCACGTATCAATTTGTGATTTATTTTTTATTTATCTTCTAATATTAAAATAATTTCTAATAAAAATTTAAATTTGAATTAATTTTAATCTATTACCAAAATTCATAAATAATAAAATATTCTAGTCTCATAAAAAACTTCTCAAAAAGTACTTCAAATTATATTTATATTTATTTTTTTTCTTTATATCTTACTATCGTCTTCTATAATATGAAAACTTTTATTTTCATCTTTTTTTCTTTTTATAGGATCTTACTTCTTTTAATTTTTTTGTAATTGCTTAATAATACTTTTACCATGTAATGTTTTTCATTTTTTTTTAACTTTTTATACTATTATTGCTCCAATTTGATTGTCCATTCTTGGTTATAAATGTTTTATTTTATTGAATTTTTATTTTTTTAAAAAATTATAATTTAATCCCTTTTTATTAGTTTGCTAAATTTTTTATGTACAAAAATTGCAAAAGAATATTTTTTTATAATTTATTTCATTAAGTAAATTCTTTGATTATCTCCCACATCCTTTTTTGATTATTTCCCACATCCTTTAATAGGAAAAGGTAGTTACATTTTTTGAAGGAAATTATAAGAGAAACAAAATTATCATCTAATGCTATTATTCAAATTTTTTTTATAAATCTACAACTAAACTCAACAAATTTATAAATAAACTTAATAATAGTTTTTATTTTAAAATTTGAAAGTTTTTTACTTCTATCTTTATTTGATTTTATTTGAAAATTTTCTACCTTTTTATTTTTATTTAATTCAAATAAAAATATTTTTATTCTTATCTTTATCATATTGTAGATCTAATTAAAATTTATAAACTCTTATCTACAATACACTTTCTCTTCATATGTATTTAATAAAAATTTCCATTTACCCACATATACAAATGAATAACCTCATTTGCAATTATCGGAGAAAAGTTAGATTTGCTATCAAGTTTATTTCTATTAACATCATCTTCTTTTTAAAAAAGTTAGAGTTTGATATCCAATTTCATTAAATAACATAATAGTTCATTTTTATTTAATGGATTCTTATTACAGTAATTACAAATTTATTTTTTCATTTTATAATCTAATTAATTACTTTTTTAGCAATATTTTTTCTAAATATTTATGTTATTTTTTCTAATCTTTTTTTCTCATCTATACTCTTAATATATTTCTTTTAAGCTTCAATCAAACTATTTTATATTTATGATTATATTAAATTTTTTAATTTCAGTATCAATTTTTTTTATAAATTTGTGGTTTCATAAGCATAATTAATCATTATTTTTAAGATAGTAGCAATCCATAATATTATTGTATGTCTATGTAAGGAATTTTTTTTAATTTTGAAAAGAGCTTTTTTTTATTAATTTCTATTATAATGTAACTTTTAGAAAACACTTAAATATGAATCCCTTAAATGAAAACATTTAATATTAAAATATTAAATTTTAGTCAACAAATAATTAGTAATTTATGGATTATATTTAATGAGTTGTTTATAATATAAAATTATTATTTCAAACATTTGCTTTATGATGCACTAAGATGGTAAATGAAAAATTTATTATCATTATGAAAAATTTATTCTTATCATAAATTATATTATTAAACATTAATAATAATAAGAATAATAATCTTAAAAATAATATCTAATTAATGTGATATTTGAATCTAAAATCAATCTTTTTAGTAAAATAAATTTAAAATCAATTATTTACTTGAATTTTAAACTAAATGAGTGGGGAGGTAACATTTTTCTTTCCTTAAATTTCTCTCAATTTTTATTTTATCCAATACTTTTCTTTTAATTATCTTGTTCTACAAACATTTTATTTTTTTACTATTTTTCAAGATTTTTTTAAATATTCCTAATTTCCTTCCCTCGTTTTACCTTAGGTTTTTTTTTCTTTTTTCTCTTTCATAAATTTTCTTTGGAGTTATGTAATTGTCACTATTTTACAGAATACTTAGAGTTTAGAAATTTTTTATTAGATGAAATTTTTATCCACTTATGAGCCTACAATTTAAGATTGTAGAAGTATAAATGAATTTTTTTTAAAGATTACAACACATAATCAAAACAATTTGGAGTAGTTTAGCTTTAATTTAATTTATGAGTATTCAAAAGCAAGAAAAAATTTTAAATTTATTTTTTATGATTTACTATATATGAAAAAATTGTAAATTTAGTATTTTATTATATTCATAATATTAATTTTAATTATTTAATGATATACATGTAATAAAATTATAATATTTTATTTTATAAGATATTTTTTAAAATTATTGGTTGAATATTAATTTTTTATCTAATTTTCTTTGTAAATAATTAACATATAATTATAATTTTATATTATGAAAATAAATATTTATTTGTGTTTTGTACTGATAACTAACTAGTTTATATACTTATTGATTATTGATTGGATTGATTTAATAAATAAAAAACTTAACACTTGATTAATTAGAAAATTACTAATTTACTTGATTTCTTTTAGTACTTTACTTTTTTTATAAATTATAAATTCATATATATCGTGTGACATATCTATTATTTAACTATTTTTAATAAGATTATATTAGTTTTTACTTATAATGTCATTCGATTTCATCAATAATTTAATCAGTTGAACAGATAGAACTATGGATCAATAATTTTTCCAATTGGCTGTTTGTTTCAGTTTGCAGAAGAGGATATTAAGGTAATCAACATATTAATTAATTTATTATTATGCGAGAAAATATAGATTTTAGACCTTGTAATTTTATTAAATTTGTAATTTCATTCTTACAATTTTAATTTATTTAATTAAATTTTAAAATTTTAAATAATTTATAATTAATTCTTCACTCTTAACTAATGTTGAATCTAATTGATAGAATCCTTCTATCACTTTATGTATTAATTAAATTTATATATTGACATTTCATTTTTATTTAGTCATTAAAATTTATCTTAACAAAATCATTCCCATAAAAATTAAAATACATTTAATTTTTACCTCAAATCATGTAATAAGAATTAAGATGAGATAGCTAGAGATTAAATCATGTAATGAGAATTAAAATGAAGTGGTTAAAAGTTAAAATCTTATAAATTAGTCTTATTGATTTTGTAGAATGAAAGTTAACAAAATTATGAAATAAATGAATTAAGAATAAATATATTTTAATTTTAATGGGATGGTTTTGATAGAAATAAAAAAATTTTGGTAATTAAGTAAAGATAAAATATTAACATATAAAATTTAATTGATTCATAAGATGATATATAAAATTCCTTTAGTTAGAATTAAAACCAACTAAGCAGAATGAATTAATTATAAATTATTTGAAATTTTAAGATTTAATTGTATAAATTAAAATATTAAAGATGAAATTAAAAATTTAATAAAATTATAAGAACTGAATCTTCTATTTTTCCTCATTATTTCTAGTTAATCAGAATGCCAAAAGAAAATGAAAAAAAAAATCCTTAATATTAAAATACCCCCAAATATTAACTTGTCCATCGTGGGTCTAGAATGTCCGAAGCAGAGGTTGGCTAAAGCGCAGGGAGACATCATCGGCATTTAGTTATCCCGACACCACAAGAAGAAGAAAACCGATACGTAAGGGAAGAAGGGAAGCTCGCCCGCAACAAGTACAACCAACTACGCTGTCTGCTTGTAAACAATGCCTTCGGAGCCATTGAGAGTGACAGCAGCTTCGGCTTCGTCTGTTTGCAATTTCAATGGTTCTCAGAGAAGGCCAGTCCTTATCTCCCAAGTTCGCTTCATGGGTGTTCGCCCCCCACCTTCCAATTCTTATACTTCTTCTCTTTCCCAATTCTTTGGAAGTGCACGAATTAGTTACAAATCATCAAAGCTCTACACTTGGCGCCAAACCAGCAGAAGAAACTTGCCGTATTCGCCATGGCTGCTGAAGGTTGGCTTTACTTGCGATTTTAGTGCCTAAATTTATAATTTTTGAAGTTGTTGTGTCTTGGAAATGAGATGAAATTGATGACAATCCTTCATTTCGATATTATCTATATAGGGCTACATTTGTGTCTTTGTTTTTAGTTCATGTGAAGACTTAAGGTAATTGTGTCTGATGATAAACGCTTGCCTACTTTAGATACTCCTTCTTTAGATATGGCTTCGTTGCTCTGCTTGCGTGTTTTACTTTCGGTAATATTCCTTCTGCGGCCGTAAAGTGTTAACTCACAGAGGAAAGTATTCCATTTGTAATTTCACCCATACATATGACATAGATATGCTTGAGCTTTAGAAACGTTTCTACTGGTATGTCGTAAGTAGGGCTAAGAATGTTTCATGTAAATCGAACCGAACACAAAGCCTGGTTCAGTTGTGATTTGATTTCATCCTCTTATCTTTTCATATGTTTATATCTGTGACAATTTAAAATAGCTTGCTTATTCGTCCTTTGAATTGTGACATCGGGTGAACTAAGTGATACGATGTGGACTATTTTGAACTTCCTTTCCAGATGCAAAGCGTGCTGTTCCGTTGAAGGATTATCGCAATATGGGTATTATGGCTCATATAGATGCTGGAAAGACAACCACAACTGAGAGAATTCTCTATTATACAGGACGAAACTACAAGATAGGGGAGGTACATGAGGGATGGCAACAATGGACTGGATGGAACAAGAGCAAGAAAGAGGGATACCATAACTTCAGCTGCAACCACTACATTTTGGAACAAGCATCGAATCAACATTATTGATACTCCTGGTCATGTTGACTTCACTTTGGAAGTGGAGCGAGCTCTTTGGGTGTTGGATGGAGCAATATGCCTATTTGACAGTGTGCTGGTGTGGAACCTCAATCAGAAACTGTGTGGAGGCAAGCTGATAAATATGGGGTCCCCAGAATTTGTTTTGTTAATAAGATGGACCGTCTTGGAGCAAACTTTTTTCTGAACTAGAGATATGATAGTAACAAATTTGGGTGCTAAGCCACTAGTAATTCAGTTACCAATTGTTCAGAAGATCAGTTTCAGGGGGTTGTTGATCTTGTGAGGATGAAAGCTATTGTATGGTCTGGGGAAGAGCTGGGTGCCAAATTTGTTTAAGAAGATATTCCAACAGATCTTCAAGAGCAGGCTCAAGAATATCGATCTCAGATGCTAGAAACCATAGTTGAGTTGGATGATCAAACTATGGAGAGCTACCTAGAAGGAATTGAGCCAGATGAAGAAACCATCAAGAAAATAATTAGGAAGGGAACCATATCAGCCAGTTTTGTTCCTGTACTGTGTGGCTCAGCCTTCAAAAACAAGGGGGTCCAACCGTTGCTGGATGCTGTTGGGGATTATCTACCTTCACCACTTGACCTGCCACCGACGAAGGGAACTGACCCAGAAAACCCAGAAGCAACGCTCGAAAGGATAGCAAGTGATAAAGAACCGTTTGCTGGGCTAGCTTTTAAGATCATGAGTGATCCATTTGTAGGTTCCCTTACATTTCTCAGGGTTTATGCTGGAACTCTCAGTGCCGGGTCTTATGCACTCAATGCAAACAAAGGAAAAAGGAGAGAATTGGTAGACTTCTAGAAATGCATGCAAACAGTAGAGAGGGACGTCAAGTAGCCTTAACCGGTGATATTGTTGCCCTTGCAGGTTTAAAGATACTATCACAGGTGAAACACTGTGTGATGCTGACAATCCCATCATGCTTGAGCGTATGGACTTTCCTGATCCTGTCATCAAGGTTGCAATTGAACCCAAGACTAAAGCTGATGTTGACAAGATGGCAACTGGTTTAATCAAGCTTGCCCAGGAAGACCCTTCTTTTCATTTCTTCAGGGATGAGGAAATAAACCAGACAGTGATTGAAGGTATGGGAGAACTGCACCTTGAGATTATTGTTGACCGGCTCAAGAGAGAATTTAAGGTATATTTCCATTTAAAGTTTCAAAATTTCTGTTATCAAACTAATATGCTTATGTTTTTCTCTCATATATTTTGCTTTGTTCTTCACTCCACCAATTTCATATTTAAATATGATTTTGCTAAGAGTCATGTTATCTGAATGGATGAATGTAGGTGGAGGCTAATGTAGGCGCACCACAAGTGAACTACAGGGAGAGTATTTCCAGAATCTCAGAAGTGAAGTATGTGCATAAGAAACAGTCAGGTGGACAAGGTCAATTTGCAGATATTTACAGTTCGGTTTGAGCCCATGGAAGCAGGCAGTGGATATGAGTTCAAGAGTGAAATCAAAGGAGGTGCCGTACCAAAAGAATACATTCCAGGGGTGATGAAAGGATTGGAAGAGCGTATGAGTAATGGTGTGCTTGCTGGCTTTCCAGTTGTTGATGTACGTGCAGTCCTTGTAGACGGTTCTTACCATGATGTAGATTCCAGTGTCCTGGCTTTCCAGTTGGCAGCAAGAGGAGCCTTTAGGGAGGGGATGAAGAAAGCTGGACCAAAAATTCTTGAACCCATTATGAAAGTTGAAGTTGTTACTCCTGAGGATCATCTAGGAGACGTAATTGGCGATGTCAACTCAAGAAGAGGCCAAATCAATAGCTTTGGAGACAAACCTGGTGGCCTCAAGGTATGCCAATACAAATTTTCTTCTAGCTGCTTGTTTGTTGGCTTTTAGTCTTTGTGGATGTTCATTCCTTGATCACGAGGCTAGGTTGAATGAAGCAGGGCTGATGCGTTTTCTTCTTTTTCTTTTACCCATTTTGGGGTGATGACAATACAGGTGGTGGATGCTCTGGTACCCCTTGCTGAGATGTTTCAGTATGTGAGTACACTGAGGGGAATGACAAAGGGACGTGCTTCCTACACAATGCAATTAGCCAAGTTTGATGTTGTACCTCAGCACATTCAGAATCAGCTTGCCTCCAAGGACCAAGAAGTAGCTGCTTAATTATCTCCTCCTCCTAACAATGAACTCATTTTAGTTCGTAGTAGCATTTATGTCTGATGATCAAATTCCTCCCATGATCACTTGTAATTCTACTGTAACAGCATAGAGTTGCCCATTAAAAAAAGGGGTAAAACAATGATGAAAGCAATTTTATCAAGCAAATTCCTCCCATGATCACTTGTGTTCCACTAGGTTGTCTACTGAACTACTCTAAAGATTTTCTACAACCTCAGTTTAAGGATTGTTCTGCTCAATACTTTTGTTTTTTATTTCTGCGAGTTAAATGTGTAAAAGGACTTTTGTAGATATTAAGTTTCTCTGTGACAAGGCGGAGGAATCTTAAGAGACGATGGTTAAAAACACTTGAAGTGGAAAACGTTACGGAACATTTTTTATAGTCACCGCTTGATGTTGTGTCAGATTTTTTTTTTTTTTAATTTTGTCCTTTTCATATGTTCTGGGTTTGAATTGAGGGCGTTGTGTATACAACAATTGATTTGTCACTTTTTATTGTTATTTAAAAAAATATAATTTATAGAAATCTTAAGTGTTAACGGCCTTGTCAATTAATTTATTTAAAAAATCTGAATTATTGAAAGTTACCTGAAATTGAAACTGAAAATGGACACACGGTGCTGTAGTATATAAAATTTAATAATATAATATGATGTAAAGTAATATAATATGGTCATTGGTGAAAAGAGAATTTTGTCCTTAACAATAGCTGTAGACTATGGGGGGAAGATGATGCACTTTCTAATTATGTTTGATTGGCTGCCAGCGGCAGCGCTTTTGGTTGGTTGTTGAGCTTGAGCCGTCTTTAGCTGCCATTCCATGAATACCTACAATTCTTTTCTGTTTTACACTCCTAAACTGACTGTCAAATGTCAACCACACCCAGCACACTTTCTTCTCATTTTCAATTAAAATACCATTTCGTGTCCAAAATACCCTCTAACCCAGCCGCTTCAAATTAATTAACGGGGGCAGTTTAGTACTTAAAAATGGACAACTTTGTGCGCCTCTTACTTTCTTAAAGCTATTGCTGACGTGAATCGTCCCCAAATAACAGCTGCTTCAAATCAAATTACATAAAGTAAGGAGGTGCTTTTTGTCTTTTGCTCCAGTTCTGTTGCTTCTTCGTACTTAGATAGCATATATAATTTTAACAAAAATTTTTTTAATCTGCTAGAAACTTGGATTTTTTTTTTTTAAAAAAAAAACTTTAGGAGGAAAGTGACAACTGATTGGCACTCGTGACGTGTAATGAAATTTACGTCTGTCTAAGTCGAAGAGATTGTAAAATCTAATCTTATATTGTCTATTTTTTTCCCCTGAAGTACGAAAATCTCTAATATAACTTATGTAAAAAGATATTTGACTTAATAATTAAGATTAAATGCTTTCATTGTGAAGGACATTGGCTTTTGGGCAACTCTGCATTTGGTGCTTCTATATATGGAGTTATAATCATATCACATTCACAGATTCTATCACTTACCTTTTTATGTTCAATGGAAATCTGTGTGAGGGAGAGAAACACATGAAAAGGTCGAGAGAGAGAGAGAGAGAGGAAGATGGAAGAGTTGTGGAGTCCCCTTTGTAATGTTTCTTGCTCAAATGAGTATTCCAACCACAGTTGCAGTCCGCCTACACAAAAAATGGTGGCTTCATGTGTGCTTCTGGTGCTGTCTCTGAGGCTGAGATGCTCATTTGGGCAAGCAATGTTACAAAGTGGAAAGAAGTATTGCTACCATCAGATTGCTTGTGTTCTTGTTTAAAATCTATGGAGATTGACTCAACTGTTCAGTTAAGTTCTTAACCTTTCTCTTAGCATCCCATCAATTTATCATTTCTTTTTGTTTTCTTTTGCTTCATCCATCCTGTTTGTATCAGTGCCAAGAGCATAATTGGCTGGTAAGCCAGCGATTATATTTACATACCACCTCCAGCTTCTACTCTCACAGAATTCGACCAAGAAAATTATCATATATGCAAAGCTGGATTTAGGAATAGAGCATAATTTGAAGTGGGAAGAAATTGATCTGATTTGAGAGTTTGGAATGTCTTAGAATCAAAGATGCAATATTTGTCGTTCTAATTCTCAGAAATTCTCTGAAGGTACTACTATATTGCATAATGAGTTGCTGTTGTGTTACTTCCTTTTCTTCTTCATCCTAGGTAAGATGAGAATTTGGCAATTGGCATGACTCTGGAGTGCTTGAGTCAACTTGGCCAAAATATGATTAGTAGTATGGGGTTATCTTCTCATGGAATTAGATGTATTGGTCATGGTGAGGTAATACAAACATGATTTATCGTGAGGCAGAAAGTGATGGAAAAAGAAGAGAAAGTGAATTCAATTACAAAATTTAATCCGACAGTCTCCATATTTTAGGTGCTGAATTGCTGCTATTTTGAATTTATAGTTAGATTGATGCCCTTGAATGAAATGATAACTCAGAGATGTTAGAAGAACCTTAATTTTGGTCGGAAAGTAGCTCGAAATACAGATCAACAGTGGTGATGGAACTGTGCTTCATACCAACAGCAAAACTAGAGTGCAGAGTTTTGAAAGGCAGATACTTTTCCAGATAGCCGTGAGAATTTAAATCAAGTAGCACTCAATGTTTCTTGACACCCTTTGCCTTTCCTGTGCATTCCGGGTTGGTCTCTGGATTCTTGCATGCGTAAATTTAATAAAAATAAAAAGAAAAATACTTGTTTGGATAGTCTATCAAAGAACGGAGTTTCTTCAATCCTCAAATTTCCAGGTAAGTGCAGCAACCAAGATTTCATTGCTTATCTGCAACTAGAGGATATTTTTGATGGGTCTGCTTTCCAAAGGATAGAAAATCAATATTTCTTCTAAAGGAAACCGTTGTAGCAACAGGCTTTACTAACTATAGCATTTTTATGTCCTTAGAAACTCATTTCAATTTGTCTCCACCTCCTGGAATTCGTTAGCTGCTTCTTGCTCATGTGCTTACGAATTTTGGAAGCCGTTCTTTAGCTCTTAGTTATTGATTTGTTTGGGCCCTTAGCCACGTTGAATCACTAAAGAACAAAAAGGAAAAGAAGTTTGATTATTCACCAACAAACAAGGTCTAAAAGGTACTAAGAAGCATTGATTGAAGGGAAGAAAGAGGAGTAGAGCTGGAAATGGACGGCCAGACTAGCCCACCGCGCGAACTGACCGTTAAAGAAAGCGGGTTAGATTTATCCGATTTTTTTCATGAACATCTAATATGAGGACCCTGGTCCGGTCATTGTAAACCTGAACTAGTCTACGAGCATTTTTTTATAATTTTTAATTTTTTTAAAATAAAAATTTTAACTTTTAAATAATAAAAAATTAAATTTTTTTAAAAGTATCATATATTTATTCATAAATTAGTTATAATATATTTTAAATTTATATATAACTATTAAAAATATTATATATATGAAATATAAGATATAAAATATTTACAAAATAAAAATATTATCTATAAATTATTCATAATATAATCCTATATAATTAAAAATAAAAAATAAGGATGTAATTTTGTATATGTTAAAAATATAAACCTATATAAAATTTATAAATATATTAAAAAAAAAACCTTCATGGACTATTCAACCTATTTGCGAATCGGCTCGGATCATGAATTTTTGTAAATTAGATCAATTGCAGCTTGCAACACTTAAGGCTTCCAGAATAGAAGCTTGAGTCTTGGAAAATCAGCAAGCTTTGTCCCATTTCAATGACCATAAAGAAGAGTGAGCAAATGTGGGTGGCAAGTCACCCACCGCAATCCCGAGAGTGAAGAGTTGTGTCCTTAGAGTTAAGTTAGTAATTTTATTTGGTAGGAAGGACCATTCTAATAATTTCTTTTCCAAAAGAATTTATGGGTAAAATTAAAAATATTTCAAAATTTAGGATGGTAAAAGCTTTTTAATTTCTTTTTTTAATAAAAAAATTAAAAATAAGATAGATTATTCTACTACAAAGACAAGACATGCTTTCAACCTCTTTAAAAATTTAGAGTGATATTTATAAATTACCTTGTCTTAGATATTATCCGATAATAAGAATCAAATTTAAAATATAATGATTGAAAATAATAAACGATATGAACCAATTAAGAACCAGCCTTCTGCTCCACAAGGAACGCCTTACGTGCGAGCTAAGACTTGTCTGGAGGTGTTAACTTTTGAACCTATATTTTGTTTCAATTCATTTGTTGAAAAAAATAAATTAATAAACCACTCTATATCTTGTGAAATATTCCAAATTAGTTAATTTTTGAATTTTTTTTCTCTTTTATCCGTAAGAATAAAAAATCATGATAAAACTTATTATTTTACCCACTCATTCCTGTAATATATAATTTGTAGAATCTTAACTAAATTGTCTTGCATATTAAAAATATATTTTTATAGTGAATATGATTGATTAAATCTAATTATAGTGTAGAAAACTCAAGGCCACAACAATCCCAAATCGAGGCAACTCAGGTTGCTTTTGTAGTTGTATATAAAGTTGTTGTAAAGGGCTAAAATTCATGGACAGGCTTGTTAGTTTGCACACTTCAACGGATTTAAATCTTCATTTTAGAAGCTCTAAAAGTTATATCTTACGACTAGCCTAACTTACAGAAATCCGTTGTTTGCGTGGGTTAACTCATAGATAGACTAGATAACCTTGAAAAAAAAATTTTCCCCTAAATTTTGTATAAACTTATATTTTCAATTTATATAAAATTATACTTTTATTTTTTACTTTTAGTTATGTAAAGTTAACATTATCAGTAATTTATAGATAACATTTTTATTTTATAGATATTTTATAATATATATTTTATGAATATATATATAAATGTAAAATATATTGTAACTAATTTATGAATAAATATATTATACTTTTGATTGATTCTAATTTTTTATTATTTAAAAATAATTTTTTTTCTAAAAATTAAAAATAAAAAAATCTTATAAGTTAGCTCATATCCGCAAGAGCCAAACTAGAATTTTTATATTGAAAGCTTGTGAGAAAACGGATGGATCTGACTCAACTCAAGTAGTCCAATCTAGTCTATCAATTCCCCAAGTTTAATTATATACTAACCATTAGATTTGATCAAAAGAAAGGGTAAAATTTGACAATGATTATAATACATCACTTTATGGTACACCATTAACTTTAAATTATTAAATTTCATTCAATTTATACAACATTACACAAATTAATGAATCAAGACTTATAAATTTAATGGTACATCGTTCATCATAATAATGGTATATCAAAATCTCATCCGTTAAATATACATAGACGGTGGGATACAAAAAACATAAGGATTTCAAAACTGATTTGCTTTTTCAAAATACTTGATGTCTCTCAGCTTGATGCAAAAGAAAAGAAAATCGCACAAGTCCCCCAATATTTGAATCCTAGCCCTTGTTTTGGTTTGTTTAATTTGTTCCTAATATATGTAATATAATAGTATAATAAGAAAATAATGTGAATGATAAAATAAATAATAAAAAAGAATAAAAAAATGAAAAATATAGCGGACCAATTTTCACAATTATTTTTACTAATATCACATCTTATTTATTATAAAGTTTTTTATGTAAATAAAATTACTTTATCATCAAATAAGATAAAAAAATATTAATGTTGAATAGTTGTTATTTTATTTTTTTAAAAAATAAATGGTTTCAAATAGTTTTATAACTTTTAATACAATGAACTTGATTTGTTAATAAAATTAAATGTGACTTATAATTTTTATATTTTACTATTATATTTTTATACATGGTTTTCTATAGTCAATTATGTTTTATAATTATAATTTTAGATAGATTTATTTTGCAAACATTTGTTTATAGATATGATATATAGAACAAAAATGGAAAATGCATAAAATTGTTATAGAATAATTCATGTTAAGTTCTAATTTTAAGGTGTTAGTACAATGTTTATAGAAAAAAACGTAGAATATTTCCTTCAAAATTGAAATGGTTGTCCGAGGACATTGAAACCAAATCTTTAAATTATAAAAAGTTTAGGATTAATTTCCATCATTCACATACTTAACAATTTCATTAAATTATTATTTTTTAATAAGAATTATAATATTATATTTTAATTTATAACATAATTTTTTACACATAATTTTATGTTATATAATTAAAATTTTAATTAAATACTTGAAAGTAATTTATGAAATAATATGAAGAATTGTTGTTACGTACTCTTGAAAAATATAATAGTTTAGAATTTTATTTTGTGACAAGATACATAACATTCAAATTTTTTATACATAATTGTATGGATTGGGTTTTAACTTGCTTTTTAATTTATTTATGATATATTAAATATTTTTTATGACTTAGAATATATTAATTTATTGATAAAAATGTATTATAACTTTTTAACATAGCAATTGCATATAATTGTGATCTATTTTATAATTTTTATTAAAAATATCATGAATAAATTATATTAACTTCCCTCAAGCTTTAATACAATTACATTCACACTTCTTCTATTTTCAAAAATATACACTCATCGTCCTTCTCCTTCATTAAAAAACATACACACATGCCACCCTTGCTTTTGAAAATTATGGGATGTGTGTATTTTTTAAAATAAAAAAGATGGGAATGTAATTAAATCAAAATTTAGAAAAAATAAATGTAATTTTTCAAATATCACATATATTAATAATTAATTATTTTATAATATTTTTTTACATATTATTCATATATAAATATTTGCTACACTAATCTTTAAATCACAGCTAAATTTTGTGTTGAAACTTGAATTGGCTTTGAGCGTAGCGTCATTTGGTTAAATTGACAAGTGACTAGATAAAATGGTAAATTTAATAGTACCTAAACTAAATAATTAGAAATTTTAAATCTATTTCTCACTCATGTATTTTAGTTTAAAACGTGTCAAATTTTTATTTATCTAAATAATTAAGATGAATCATATTTGAAAACTTATTAAGATATTGTAACCTGACGCATTAGTCACTATCGCTCCTTACTTTTATTGTTTTGAGTTTGACTAAAACCAATTACGTGTGTATTAAAGTTGACTTATGACTTCTGTAAGTTAAAAATAAAAACACATTATTTGAGAGATAAAAAACGTAACTGATGCGAATCTGAAATGGCCGATAGTCTTATTAGATAAGAGGTATTGCTAGGTAGGGGCCCTTCACTTTCTATGGGTCAAGAGACGGTGACAGTCTACAGGGTACCATCCTTCTTGGTAATTTAATTTGGTAAGGCATCTAAGTCCTAAGGATTGCTTTTATTTCGTACGTCTCCTGCCAAGCAATGCTTATTGTTCGATCTATCTATATTTCTAACTAAAGTGAACTTTTCGAAGCAATCACAAACAAATCAGTGCTCTCACCCTTCGCTTCAGTGATTTCAATTTTCAAATCTGTATATAAGAATGAAAAATAAAGGAAAAAATATTTAAGTCGAACAATAATTGAATTGAGTAGTTCCATTACTCATTCAATTTAATATAATTAAATTTTTTAAATTCGATCTGATTCAATTCAAATTTTATTCTCGTTATAATTAAATTCTTGCTTGACATTAATGACAGAGAAAAGTATTTCAAGGATTACTTATCCATGGTTAACCCCACCACACCCTATATCATCCACAGAAATTTTATTCAATTCATTTCACCTGGAGAAATCTGTTGTATCTTTAGCTGCTTCAATGCGCAAGGCACTTCTTGTTCTTCTTCCGTACTTTATGCCTGCTACATATACAAGTTTAGACTTTTTTTTTTTTTTTTGCGCCAAAAGCATGGTCGAAAACCATATATAACCAAATGAAAATTTTGTTGTGGCTTCATATTATTATTTTAAGGTTGCAAGGAATTGGTATCAATAATGGAACAGTGGCCAACAACCTTCCTCCGCAATCTCATGTTGTCAAATTTCTCAAACAATCCAACATCATAACCCATGTGCGGCTTCTCAAAGCAAATCTAAAAAATTTAAGAGTTATAGTTAAATATTAAAATAAAACGAGAAATATTTCTCAATATTACACGAAATGACGAATTTCCCCACCTCACCAACCTAAGCTTTGCTCATGTAAACATCAGCATTCAACCGTTCATCCCTATTGCCAACATGATAAGAAATCAAGTGGGCAATGAAGTTCCGTTCACAACCAACAAACTTCTTATTGCGGACCTCGAACCCGCCATGCACGTCTTTTACACAGCACTTGCGGAGGCTTTCGCTAGGCCAGCAAATCGAAATATCCGCACCACATTCTTTGGGCATTTTATCAAACTCAAGGTCAAAGTTAGAATTTTATATACTTCTTGATCCTGGCCCAATAAGTGAGAAATATCGGGCTTTTAAGCCCAATATGTCAAGTGACATTAACGGGGATCCCATGTTACTGTTTTAAATCTAAGGAAATTAATAATTTTGTTGATAAATTTTGAGATGGATGATAATTTTGTCTCTCAAGTTTAAGCAGTAGTAATAGTAGCCCTCAAAAAGTGTTTTGTCTTAATAATTGCGGTAAATTACACAAAATTCATTTGTACTTATTAGTAGTGAGCGTAGCATTCCTTTGTAAACTCTCTATTAGATATCTAAACATAATTAATATATGATTTTCATATTATTTAAATTCTCTTTAATTTAACAGAAATTGATACTAATTTTAAAAAAATTCTTAACATTCTTTCTCCTCTCTTATAATATAGGAAAATGGATAATATAATTTGTAAATTAACCAAATAATTCTATGTTCTATTCTCATTCAATCACTCCAATATGATAAAATAAGTTTCATGTGAATTGTCTCATTTGAAGTATTCTTCGCACAAAGAGAAAATTTTCTTTACCATTGATATTTGCTCTACAAATTAAATCACCATGATCAAATTAGTATCTAATCATCTCTGGCAACTAGTAGTAATATAGTATGAAGAATTATTATATCACAAAATATTTTGTGAAAAGTGGTCCATAACTTTTTGTATATTAGAATTCTACAGCCATATTTGTATATAACCAACATGTATTTGATTATTGTTGTAAGGGTTGTAGGCCATTTTCCTCTATTAAAGCAAACAACATACTCCAATTTTTGCTTAATTTTATACTTGTCATTCTCATGCTACGCATAGGTTGAGTTAGTATTTAATAAAAAATGATAACCATTTTTTTAAAATATAATAATTTATTTACAAATTAAAATATAATATTTAAGTTATATAAAAGAATAAAATTTAAAAAATATGAATTATGTGTCTTTTATATTATTTTAAATTTCATTATACGTAACTTATATAATTTTATAATAGTGAAAAAAATAACAAAAGAAAAGAATATTTATATTATGTTTAGTATGATGAAATGAGAATAAGAATGAAAAAGAAAATGTCAATAAAATAGAAAAACATTTTCATAATTATATTTGATACATGAAAAAAAATAGGAATGGAATGGAGAATGAGGATTTAATGAAAATAATATTTTTAATAAAAAATATAATTTCAATTTAAAAATATAATTTGGTTGTCTAATATGTAAATAAATTTTATACAATCACTTAATCATAAACTCCTAAGCTTTTTTTGCTGTGTATTTGACAAAATTTTTAGTTACATTTATTTTTTAAGTAATATAGTATCTTGTACTCACCACTAATATAAATAATTTTTTACAATAAATCAAATTAATTTAGACATACAAAATATCATTTAATGAATTAAAGTACTATCATTTTCCAGGTATTTCTATATCAATGAATTTCAATATATGTTCTTCCAAATTTTACATCCAAATAAAAACTTTAAATTCAAAAGTAACTAATTATATAAAATGTTTTAATGAGTAATTTTTATTAGTTTATTTCAATAGATTTGTTCCTAATATATGTAATCTAATAGTATAA